>JAREIK010001435.1:812968-923226 GCA_029783825.1 Sapria himalayana
AAAATGTTGGTGAATGCATCCGTTTGACAGAGGAATTTCGTTTACTTCCCCCAAATCATTTGGCAAATGAAGATAAATTGGAGGTGATTTCTTTTCTTAGATGCAAGTTGATGAACAATAGTTTGGTACTTATTGATCTTAAGGGAGGGGAGATATGTCCATGATGTTTTCTGTCACATGAGTGATAGAAAGTTGATAATGTTTTCAATTTTTTTATTGTAGTATTATTTTGCATCATATTATTGATATATTAACAAATTTGCTGCTAATCCTTTTCCCAGACAAAATTAATTTTTATCTCAACCTATTTGATAGGTTGAAAAAGTCAGACTCAGTGTTCTAGTTGTTAGATTTCAAACTGGGCACCAACCATCATATAATAGATATTTACTGTATAATTTATAATCTTTATAGAAGGCAGTCATTCCTTCTGAAAAAAATGATACAAATATTTATTTTAAAATATAGTGGAGAGGTTAAATGTAGGGTGTTGTTTTTTTATTATGATAGTCTGATAGTAATTCACATAATTTAAAATCTGCTTAGTAAATTAATAAGCATAAACTCATTATATATAATAAAATGATATAATACTCATAAATAATAAAGAAACCCTAGTACATAAATAGAAAATAAATATTATTGGAGCAACACAAATGTTTTGTACTTTCATGATAAAATCAAAAAAAATAAAATAACTAAGAAATTAGAATTTTTCTTGAAGTTGGTGTGCAAATGATAATTAAGAACATATCTAATAGAGTACAATGTAAAGATGGAAGATGGGTTGGTGGCTCGGGTCCATGGCTCGGCCATCATGGTGCAACCCAAACTTGTGCTTGACATAGGTATGGTTTGGCATGTGGCATGACTTATTTCGTGTTGGACTGAATCTTTTGTCCCATGTGTTGAAATTGGTTTGGCATTGCATGATTCGACCTTATAGGGATTTAATCAGCTCAAGTGACCAAATGACTTAGGTTGTGCTTTATAATCCTATAATTTTTTTTAATGTTATTCAAGTTTTTTTAAATGCATTTTAGTTTAAATTGCAGTTTTAAATTAAAGAAATACTTTAAATGTTCTTTAAGTTTATTTTTAATTTCATATATTATATAATTAACTATATATATATATATGGCATAGTATATCTAGAGCCATAGGATGAGGGAGGTAACTTGGACCCCTGAAGCCTGAACTAGGTGTTGTGATGTTTTTATCATTCTAAAATTTATCATTTGTGATATGATCCTAAAAGTTTGTTTGGTAATTATCTTTCATCCAATTGGATTTCATATGTATGTAAATCATATAAATCATAAATTTTGACGTAAGTTTAGATATCGATTTAATATGGATTGTGTAGCCAATTTGGCTAATCAATAATGAGCTAATTATTATTCGAGTTGAGTAGATAGATTTGATTTTTTAAAAAGATATTTAGACTCTTGGGTTTGTTTACTTTTTTGTGCATCATGATATTTTTTTTAATATTTAAATATAGTGTTCGACCATTAGATGAAATGTAAATTGATATTAAAATATTTTGATACTATTTTGGCATACAAGATGACTGTTATTCTTGGATTATCATTATCAAAGATAATTTTCTTATAGTTTTATGTTTGAAATTTTATCACTGAAATTATATATTGTTTCGTTCATGGGTTATTCACATGTTTATTTTTTTAGGTAATACGTCCATTGCTCTTAAGAAATTTTTCATGTATGTATTTTAATTCTTCGATCTCTATTGTCTTAATAATGTAAAATAATATGGTAATAAATTTGTTTGTGTTTTTGACTTCTTGAGCTTTATTTTCGTGTTAATTAACACGTCTTTCTCAAAATCTTACATATAGAAATCATATAAGAGAGAATAACTCGCAGGATCTCTATAATATATTTATGTTTTTGGTTTCATAAATTTCATACTCATAATAAATTAAAATTTATCTTAATCTTGAATTTTCACATATAAGTTTATTCATGTTGAGATTAGAATGATTATCATTTCTTTCTTATTGTATCCCCTAAGTATGTCTAATGATATACATATTGTTTGTTGCTACCAATTTATATAAATTTATGATATAATAAAAAATTTAAATTTTAATTCTAATTAGTATTCATATATATCAATATTTTTTATCACAATATTATTATAAATATAAATATAATACATTCATATAATCATAACACAAATATATTAAACTAACTATAAATCTCAATTTAATCTAGCATTGATGAAGAATTCACACAAAATGTTTGGAGTAGTATTATGTGGAATTGAGATTTTTTAATAATAGTACAAGTGATGATCTAAGTCTTAAAATCTTATCTATATTTGTCTTGGATTTGTCTTTAATTGAGGATTGAAATTTGCACGGCTCAAAATCTTTTTTTTTTATGAAAAACTTTAATGGTTGTGTTTATACTTTGAGGTTTCATATGATTCTTTAAACTATAAATAATGATATTCATTTGAGATAGTGAATTCTTTATCTTGTTGATTCTTCTTTGGAATATAAAACTCAAGACGATATAAATATCGTGACTCAATTAATTTCTTTATGAAATACAAAGTCACAGTGATAGGAATATTGTGAATGAGATATTTTTTTTTTGGAATACAAAGTCATGGTATTAACAATAATCACTATTGATTTAAATGTTCTCTAGAACACAAAGTTGCGATGACAAATATAACTGTGTTTTAGGTATTTACTCTATAATGCAAAATCATAATGAAAAGATTATTGTGACTTAGACATTTATTCTTTGGATCGTAAAGTTGTGATAGAAAATATTGTCATGATAAAAAATTATATGGTGTTATGCTATTTTTAGTTATGTATTAAGTTGTGATCAGGAAGATAATGTTGCATAATAAAAAATTGTGTAACTCAATGGTAGAGTCGTGATCTACAAATATTTTTATGATTAATTTTATAGTCACAATCAAAAAAGGATGTCACAACTATTTAATAGTATAGTGGAAGGTGTAAGCAAGTCGTGACATAAAAAATATTGAATCTCCATGATTTTTATTCCTTTTAAGTTATCACTTCATTAAATTCATTAATTTTGCTTAAAATATATCTGATTTTATTAATATGCATAAAATTTTATTAAGAAAGTCATTTAGTAAAATTTGTCTATTTAAAGCTCAAATAAATGCAAACACATTAAGAATTAAATGTCAAACAACCCAAAATAGTTAGTATTTGAAGTATTGACTAAACTCTCACATTAAAAATATTACTCACCATTGAGTAATGATTTCCATACCTTTAAAAATCTTCTAGGATATCAATCCACAATGGGGGAAGTAGATCACAACACAACACAAAAGAATAAGAATTGTCATGCTTGGGTTGACTTCTTTTTAGTGTCTATAATGTATAAGTATTTGAGTGTGTGGACGAGAAACAAATTTATTATATTATATAGCATAGAAAGTAAATATTTGAATGTCTCTAAAGAAGTATTATGTTTAATGTCTGAAGCTACACTATCATCAGATTGTCAATTTAATCAGTAATTTTAGTGGTCTAGATAAATTTCTTAGTATAATCATTCTCTTTTGCGTATTTTCGTGAATTCTTTTTTAGTATTAAGTCATCTATCAGAGTCTTTTCTTTGGGATACTTGTCGGTGGATGTTGTGACTTTGTGAAAATTCATGATATCATTGCATGTGATCACTTTTGATACGGCATTAACTTGTTGTCAAGTTGTGGTTTTGAAGAAATTCAGAACTTCTATTCTAAGTTTTTGTTTTTTTAATATCGTGATTGTCTCTTAGTGTACTTTTCTTTCTTAATTTAGTAAGTAAGGTTGTAATTTCTTTAAAAGTCTTGATTTTTTTTATTATAGTCACTATCTCTTTATCTTTCTTCAAATGTTTAATGATTGTTGGTTTCACCTTATTTTTTTTTAGTTAATTAATCATTTGTGAACTTTTTTTCGCTTGTACTTCTAATGTACTCTCAAATTCTTATGGTAATTTCATTGTGTTTTTGAACTAGGTTGTTTGTCATTTTTTTTCTCTTTTTTTGTATCTTCAGAATAGTTTGACTTTGATCATTTAGAAGTTATAATTTTGAAGAATATTGTAACTGTATAGCAATATTCCTTCATGATCACTTTTATTATTTTTTTATTCTATAGTGTTTCTAGATTGCCTTCTCTATTTTAATTTTGCTTATAATTTTGATCAATTCTTTTCATCTTTAAATTATTTTTTGTCTCATAGAGGTGCATTGGAGGTTATATATTTTCTAGTAATCTTTCTCATCATTATCTGCAGTTTACAAGTTTTTATTGTGGTTAAATTTTACTTGTTCTTCCATCACTCGAAGTATTCATTCTTTCTTTATGATATTTATTAATGTATGTCCAGTAGTTAAAAATGAATATCCCAAGATTAATGAATGATATTAGTTTTTCTTCACACCTAGTACAACAAAATCATCAAGATATATAAAATTAATAATTTTGACTAATAGATTAATAATAATATCTCTTGAAAATTTAATTGTTCGGTTAATCATCTAAAGTGTGAGAGATTTAAATATTTGTTTCAATGTTTAATAATTACACTATGGATAATGATATTAACTTAATACTTGATCTCAAGTTATATAATATTTTCTAGAAAGTTTGATTGCTGGTAATGAAGGAAATAATACAATTTTTTGGATCTTTTAGTTTTCTTGTTAATCTTGATATCATTTATTTTTAAAGATGTATTGACTGATAAAATCATTGAATAATTTGTATTGGGCATATCTTTCTGTTCATTATTTTGGGCAATTTGTATCTCGTTCTTTATTTCTATTTTTTGGTGTCATGATTTGGTGTATTAGTTGGAAATTCAGTTCTGTGGATGTTGCTACTTTGGGAGCTATGTTTTAAAAAATATAATTGAGGCTTGCCGGTAGTGCGCTCCTGGGCGAGGAGTGCAGAAAATGCTTCAAGGTGCATGAAGAAAAAAAGTGATATGCAAAAGACAAACATAAGCCTTCTTCTATGAAGTGTTTCGAGACGTGCTTTGAACACGTCTTTCGTGCCTTAAAGAATGAAGCGTGCGTCTATGAGGTGTTATTCAAAAAATAAAAAAAAACTTTTTTTCTATAAAACCTAAATAGTGATGATCATTTTTTCAGCATTGCTCAATAATTTTGACACTGAAGCTGATATTATTTTCACTCTAGGGTTTTTTCGGTACTCTCCAGTCAAAAATTTCTCACGTCGATGTTGATGTTGAACTCGAAAATTCAGGCAATTCACATCTCGATATTTTTGGCACTACTTCATAAGTATATTTTAAATTTTTTTTATATAGAAAGTTATATCTTTATAGTTATACATAGTATATAAAGTTGTAAATTTAGTTACATATAATTGTATTGAGTTATATATACTTATCCAGCTTAATATATTAATTATATCTATTTTTTAACATATAGTTATATATGTTAAAACTTAAATTATAGATATAATATATATAATTATAAATATATATACATATAGTTAATTAGTTATATATAGTCATACATATAGGTATTCAAATAATTTTACATATAATATATATAGATATGAAGATAGTTGCATATTAATGTATATAATTATAAATAGATATATATAGTTAAATATGTGGTTATGTATAGTATAAAAAATAATTATATATAGATATATAGTTTTTTATATAGTTAATATATAGTCGTATATATAATTAAGATATAGATAAATAATTCAAATAATTTATGAACAAAGTAATATCAACTCAAAAAATATATATGAATACTCATATACACTAGCATTTATCATTAATTTGTTTAAATCTTATGAGTTTATTTTTTGATTAATATTTTTTAATATTGTATACATTAACTTTTATAATATTTCTTGGTTTTTTTAAATTTAATCTGATTAAATTTTGATTTTAAATTTTAAATTCTTTTTAATTGTATATTGTTATTATTTTTTAGTCAATTTTATTGTTATTTAGATATATGAATAACTGAATATTATTATTAAAGTTCCTCCGATTCGAAAAAATCAAGAAATGATTGTGTGAAAATATATTATTAAAATATTTGGGGAGTAATATTTGAGATATAAATTTTGTAATCAAAGATGTGTAAAAAGGATGAATAGACTCAAACTTCACTTAGTCGGAATTCATTATAATATGAAATCATGCCCCAAAGTTAATGAAGATATTAGATTGGGGTGTAAAGAGGTATTGGCCAATTATAATGATCAAAATATAAAAAGAAATAAATTACTCCTAGAAATTGGTATCGGTCAAACTTCATTGAATGAGAGTACTTTGTCCAAAACAAAAGGTATCTTTGGGAGTGAGAGTGAGAGTGGGAGTGAGAGCGAGGAACCTATTCCTAGGGGACTCATAGATAAATTTATTAATTCACAAACTCAACAAAGTACGTTGAATTCAAAGTGAAAGTAAGAAAGAAAGGAAATGTATAGAGATATTGGTAGGTTTATTTATTTAAAATGTCTTTTATTCAACACTATAAATGATCCTTATTAAATTTCTATGATGAATGCTGTTATAAATTTTGAGCATGTGGTTTAGCTTTATTTTATGCACGTATTGAGGACATTGATTCTTAAAGAAAATATGAATAACCTAAATATCATTATGGAAGATCACAAAAAAAGATTGAAAATAATATAAATGTTCAATTATGTTAGATGGTTAGACATATGAAAAAAGTAGGTGTATTATCAATTTTTTGATGAATAGTCATGCCGGTACTTGGTTTATAAAATTAATTGATACTTTTGGTATAATAAAAAATGAGAAATTGATGTTCAAATATCTAAATGGCGTGATTAAAGAAATTAGAGAGGAGAATATTGTGCAAGTAATCACTTCTAATGTCTCTAATTATGTGAATGTCAGATTGATGCTTATGGAAAAAAAGAGAAAATTGTCACAGATTCCTTGTGCTACATATTGTATTGATTTGATTTTGGAAAATATTAGAAAGTTGAATGTTCATTATACTACACTTGCTTGAGCTAGGTAAGTAGTACAGTTCATATATGGTTATACTTGGGTTCTTAGTTTGATAAGAATAATTACAAAAAAACATGAACTTCTTCGTCTATCAATTTCATGGCTTGCTACTTTATTTCTTATTTTTCTAAGTCTTTATAAATAAAAGTAAGGTCTTATAGTAATATTCTCCTTAATAAATTGGTGTTCAAGCAAATATGCTAAAAACATAGGAGGTGTAAAAGCTCGAAGTATAGTATTGTTTAATCTAAATTTTTAATCACATGTTACTTTTGCATCAAGACCATTATTCCATTAATTAGTGTCTTGAGTGAGGTTGATTCAGAGGAAAAACTAATAATGAGTTATATTTATGAACTAATGAATTCTATTAAGGAGAAGATTGTGCTTAGTTATGGGGGCGCAGAGAGAAAATATGACACAATTTATAAAAATTAAATGCAAGATGGACTCCACAATTTCATCGACCTTTACATGCAGTGAGTTACAATCTTAATTCTCAATTGAGGTATAAGGATAAATTCTCTAATATTGATGAGATGAGGAAGAGATTATTTGAATGCATGGATAGAATATTGGATTATCATGAATGCTTAAAAGCTGATATTCAATTAGACTCATTTGACCAAATAATGGGTCAATTTGTGACACGTATTGCAATTGCTTTTTGAACATTAATAAGAGCTACAAGTTGGTGGATACGTTTTGCCAGTTCAACACTAGAGTTGTAAAAGTTCGCTATCCGAGTCCTTAGTCTTACTTGTAGTATTTTGGAATGTGAAAGAAATAGAGCTCATTTGAATTGGTAATATTTTTATTTGTGTGTGTGTGTGTGTGTATATATATATATATATATATATATATATATTTATTTATTTCAATATTAGAAAATTTTATTTTATTTTAATACGTAATTTTATTTATTTCATTATTTGCAAATATATATAAAAAATAGACTTGAACATCAAAAGTTGAATGCTCTAGTATATGTAAGGTACGATACTAGATTTAGAGAACGGAGTCTATAAAAGAAGTAAAATGTTGATCCGATTTTGATAGAGGAGATTGATTTGGATGATGAGTAGATTGGGGAGAAAGAAGATCTTCTCTTCTCTCTTGATCTTTGTTAGTTTCAGGATGATAAGTTATTCAATGTTAATGCTACTAGAGTTATGTTATCTAACTTCCAACATACTCAAGCATCATCGATATAGTTGTGAAAGGCACAAGGCACACTAAAGCCCAAAGGCCTCATGGAGCCTTAAGGCGTAGGGTGTCCTTAAGGCGTATGCTTTTTTATGTATGGCGCACCACATTTTACATATATATTTTTTAAAAATATAATAAATTATAATAATTATGTATCATCAAATATAATTAAAAATATTAAACTAATCAATAAAAACACAAACAAATCGGGCCACCTTAATTTTCAGGCATGCCGAAAAGCATGGCATGACATGGCATGACACCCAAATCATTTCATGCCCAACATGACATGGTGGCCCTGATGAACCATAAAATACTAGGTCCTATCGACTAGACATGAATCATTCGCCATCTCTACTAATAATAATATCAAAAGGATATTGAATTTATTAAGATTAATCATGCTAAGTAGATTGTTGCTTCTAGCATTTTATAATTTTGTATGTTGAAAAGAAAGTTCATTTAATAATTAATATAAAGTTCTTCACCTCTTGCTGAATTAAAGATCATCAAAATCATACCTTGAAAACTACTTACAAATATGATATTAAGTTTTCATTTGGTTATTTTATTTTTTTTAATTAACATTAAATTATAAAAATAAACTTAGGATACTACTATTCACATCACATATATTGTATATTATATAATTAATCAATTAGAAAGAGAGAGATGGAGGGGAGGAGGTGGGGAGGGGGAGGGGGAGGGCGAGGGCGATCCATAGACCTAGACTAGTCCAAGCTAGCGGCTAACTTGGAGGATTGATTAGCCCACGCAGCATGGACCACATCTCCAAGCTAGTTTGTTCAAGATTTATACTAGCTTTGGTTAGGTATGGGTTAAACCAACTAGAAACTATGCTCACAGGCTATTTATTTTTGTGTTTCATAGAGAATAGCTCAACTAAGAAAGTCCGGCACAATTAAAGTTGAAATTGAAAACCTATGGGCCATGTCGAGGCTCCTTCACCATTTTTTGTGTGCCTGATGAGACAACTTACCTAGACGGAGGCATGCTTGTGGAGAGCTTCTCACCTCTTGGAAGGCGTGTACTTTTGCCATTTTTCATGTGCCTGCGTGATGGAGCCTCACTTCGTCCCTAGCGGGGCACCATGGCTGCGCTTTTCCTGAGCCTAGGTGTGCCTTTCATAATTATGATCATCAAATCAAATAATTTTTTCATATTCTTATAAAATAAAACTTAATGAAGTGCTAAGTAAGTATACAAAAAATGAAGTTTTTAATTTGATTAAATTTAATAAAAAATCTTATAATATTTATACTTAATTATTAATTTATTTTTTTTACTAGGTACAAGTAGAGGCAAAGGCAAAAAGAAGGTTTTCAATTTGACACCAATTGATGAAGATGAAGATTTAGATAAATTTGAGATACATGATAGTAAATATTTTCATATTTTTGATATATTAGATGAGAATGATGATATCCTTGAAAATGAGAAATTAAATTCAATTTATTTTAATTCTTATTTTATGATTTTGTTATAGGTTTTTGTGAAAGTAGTAAACTAATATATATTTTTTATAATTCTAATAAATTATTTTCTTGTTTATATTTATGTTTTTATATTTTATATATTTTAAAATATTAATTAATTATATATTATGCTGCTTAAAAAATCTATGCCTTAATGCCTCGAGGCTTGCGCTTTGCTTCACAGATACAAAAATATCTTGTTTTACATTTTTGTCTTTTAAAACTTTGTTTGAGAGGGATGTCGTGACATTAAAATTTCGTGTTTTCTGTTATAAGGTCCCTAAAGACTTTTGTTCTTCAATGTGCCTTCTGTTTCAAATAAGTATGTCTAATACAATTAGTAAGTCTACCTTTATGTGTCTTGAATATTTTCTCAAATATTTTGATTTCAAATTTATTATATGACAATATGTGTTGGCACAACCTTAATCTACTCTATGATTATGACATCTCAATCTGATGAATATATCATCTAATCATCTTAAGATTTTATTGAAATTGTGAATGGTAGTGTTTATTAAGTTGATTGATTTTTAATTCACTATCTCACACAATTTAAATATCATTCATATATATGATTATACAAAATCATAGATGCAATGACAACTTAATAAAATCATATAAATAGTACTCATATATAATAGAAAAAATTTATTGGGACAATTTATATGTTGGATACTCTAATTAACATATAAAGAAAAAAGCAAAATAAAGATAAAAATACACTATTGAGGTATATTTAAAATATTAATGAGAATATTTGTTAGTTGTTTTATTATTTAAGTATATAATATAATGATGGTCTTATTATGGATTTTCTCCCAAAGCTAGAAATATTTCACATTTATGTGTTATGTTTGCTTATGAATTATCAGATTCGAGGTTTTATGATTTATTGCCTAAATATCATTGTAAAAAATAGTGGGAGGAGAAAATAAATACATGATTTTTTTTTAGTATCATATTCAAAGTATTTTGTAAGTAATAGTTATTATCATTATAAACTAGCTCTATATTAAAATTTAAAACAACTGACTACTTATTTTTTTAAGGGAAGTTATTTTTAAGAAAATTATAAAATCTTATCATGAATCTTTTTTTGGTATAAAATCTTTGTAAGCAATCATGATTTTTGTGATTGCTGAAAAATATTCAAAGTTATGTAGATTTTTTTTACCTAAGTATGCGAAGAGTTACATCTAAGTTTGAGTAAACTTATTGAGGAGAATTTTGACAATAACTAATCATGTTGATTACATATACTATATATGGTTAGATAATAATAATATAGTTAATTTATATTATGATTTTTCTATAAGTAGTTGAATAAATGATATTAGTTGCATAAAAAATAAAATTAGTACATGGATCAATAGAAATATCTACTAAAACACAATCTAAAAGTCTAATAATAGAGGTATCAAACAGGCTGGCTAGGCCAGCTTGGCCTATTTTTTTTCAAGCCCACATGGGCTCACGTGTCGTGCTAGACACGACATGCTACAATGCATGGCAAGGCCCGCGGGCCGTGCCATGCCGAAGACCCTTGGACCGGCACGGGCAAGGGCACCGGTTTGCACGGTGTTGTGCTGTTCCAAACATGACCAAATCAAGCTGTTTCTCGGGGCAGGGCATTGGCCGCATGATCTATTTGACACCTCTTTCTAATATATCTTATGACATTAGTCTTCTTTATATCAAAATAATATTTAACCCTCTCAAGATCTTTTGTCTTTAAATTATAATTAAATATACTTCTTGATTTAGGTAATATATAATTCTTCATCTCCATAACTAGAATATTATATACTTATATAATAAATAGGATCATTTTATTATCAGAGCTTTTTTTTTTAAAAAAAAATATAGAAAAAATCATGATACACAGGTAAATCATCCGAGCTCAAGCTTGGCTTGAGGCATGGCTTAGTTTCAATGGCTCAGACATGACATGGCACACTGGGACTCATATTTGGCAGAGGCATGGATCAAACTTAGCAATGCATGACCTTGTTCAATGATCTAAGCTGGTCAATTCCAGCCTGATTTCAGTTAGGCACATGCAATTCACCTACCTTAATCAAAAAAAATTAATTATGGATGTGCGTGCTTCACACGCCGTTAATATCTATTAAAATTGAAATTAGGTTAGGTTCAAACATACACCAAACTGGCTTTGTAGATATATACAAATTTTTTAATCTCAATAATGAACTAATAAATACAATTTTCTGGTATAATTAACAACTCCTTTTAGGGAAGCCCAAGGTTAAGTTCGGACACACGCCCCTAATTTCTATTAAAATTAAAATTAGGTTAGGTTCGGACATACACCAAATTAGCTTTGTAGAAATATAAAAATTTTGTAATTTCAATAATGAACTTATACAGACAATGGCCTTGTATAATTGACAAATCCCTTTAGGGCAGCTCAAGTGTTTTTATAATATAAAAAATATATATTTAAACTAATAAAGATTATTATACACTCTATTAAGTTGATACATACAAATCTATAATACTAAATTTAGAGAAAAGAAAGATAAGTTGATTTATTGTTAAGATTATAAAGATATTTATTGGTTATTTTATTATTTGAATATATGTTATAATAATAGTTATATCTTTAATTTTATACTTGAGGAATAAATAATTTATCTTTATGTATTTTATTTATTTGTAAAATATCATATATGAGATTATATGTCTTATCTGATTATCACATTAAAAATAATTGTAGAAAAATATGGATATTCGATTTCATAAAGTAGGTGTCGAATTCAAAGTATCTAGCAAGTAACAATAATTAACGTATTGAATTCTATTTCTATATTAAATTTTGAAATAACTATATATTTTTTATTTTATTAGAAGACAATATTACATCCAAGAAAAGTATAAAAATAATTATCCTATTTAATAATAGTGAGATAAAGCAGGCCATTAACCAACATCCTATGTAAACTAGAATTAGCAAGTAACTGTCTTTTCTTTTTGAAGCTTAACATTTAATCTTGTTAGAACAAAAATATCAAAAATATAAATGAAAACAATATTATATAAAATTTATATATTAAATATTATTTATATAAAAAAATGATTGGGGCATCCAATATCTTCTATTAAAAATATAAAAAATAAAAAATAGTAAAAATAAAATACAATACCCCATCAAACCGGTGTGTATAAGTCCATTATATCAAGCTTGGAAAAAAAAACTAAGCGAATGTCTTTTCAAGATTTTCATTAAAATTTTTGTTGATTGCTTTATTTTTTGAATGTATGATATAGTAATTGCCCCATCTTAAATCTTTTTTCTTATGATGAAGCAATTCACATTATTGTGCTATGAGATTATATATTTTATTATTTGATTGTCATAATAAAAAATAATAAGATAGTGGATACATGATCTTATTAAGTAGATGACATAAAAAATATCTCACAAGTAATATAATCATTATTCTGAGCTGTCTTTATATTGAATATCAAAGTAATTATATATTTTTTATTTTTTTATAAGGTAAGATTGTCTCCGATAAAAATAATGTAAACCTCTATCGTATACCTTTTCTCTGTGAATACTGGTACTCAACTTGAATTTAAATAATTGATAGATGCACTCGTCTCTAATAATTATTGTCTGAAAGACATTTTAAATCTTGAATATTTATTTATTTATTTCAGTATATTAATAGTTATACTAAAATGAATATGTCGAATAGAATTTCAAGAAATAATTAATTATATTGACTACGTATATATTTATTGTGATAATTATTAGATAATTAATCTTTCTTATTAGTCTCTTATAAGTATTGAAGTTAATTAGATAAGCTACATCATATGTAAATTTAGTACATATATTAATATGAATATCTATTGATGTACAATTAAAGACTAACATATGTGAGATTATCAAGTACATATTCTTCTATGATAAAATGAAATCTCTCATGTGAATTTAGCAATAAAACTCATAAAAATGAGATTATTATGAATATTTCATGAATAAAATATCAAACTAAATATTTTCATTAGCCAAGTGTTTTAGATATTTTATTATTTGCTATAATAATATTTAGAAAACAATGAGATAATATTGATGTAAATTGAGAATGCTAAATTTTTTAGTGAGAAGATGAGTTTTGAGAGCTATATTACCTAGAGAACAAGAAATATGTATTGTCATTTTACCTTATAGGGAGTCTGCATATTTATCTCTAGCAAGGGTCATGGCAGGTGAAATGACCTCGTGATGACTTTGAATGGATCAGATAGTTGGCATATTTCTTTTCGTGATCTGTAGTGACCTTGGTTTTCTTCTAAAATATAAATTTCAACAACTCTTCCTAATATGAGTGCACTTCCTATAATTTGTGCATTGTTTTGGCAATCTCACATCTTTGTTTCTATCATAATTGGTATTCTCTGTCTTCAAGATATATCATAATAGATATATCTCTACTTGGTCTCTGTCTACCTTGTCCAAACATGTATTAAACTATCCTGAAGTAGATATCTGATCTAGAGGAGAAAACATGATTACATAGAATATGGTTAGGAAACCTTTGCAAGTTATCAGATGGAGAATACAACATTTTCATGCTCAGAAGCTAATACAAAGTATCTGTGAAATGGGTAACAACTAATTTTTGGTAACAACTAGACTCCTCTCATCATAATCTTTCAGGTAAGAGATTACATTATATAATCTGCTTAGTCCAAATTGAATATAAGAATGTTGCAAGTTTTTTTAATAAATTGCATGTCTTGCAAGATGTGAAAATCAAGTATAATTGTTACTAGATAATTAGTTATCGGGAGTCTAACAATAACTATGCTTCGTTCTTTCATCCTGTCACTGGAAAAGGTATTCTGATTGAAAAAACCACATCCAAATCTAAGCAACCCATTTGTATTATTTTATTGCTTGAGCTTTGACGTAGTAATAAGTGAGATTTGTACTTCATCAAATATGGTAAATAAAATAGATGTGCAATATGTCCGATTGCATCCATGATCACCATATTGGATACACACGACACACATACATTGCCCCACTATTACTGCTCTCCTATAGCTGCACACATGGTCAAGCCACATTGACATTACGCACTCAGACACACACACACACACACACATATTGATCCTCTGTGCTTACAGTGCCTACATTTGCACACATTGTTTGATGCTGCACTACACAATCGATGCACAACATACATGCATTTTTTTGCATCAACGGTGCTATCACCCTTCAAGCTTTTTGTTCCTGGTTGACCCCCACAGTAGTTTGGCACCAAACTGCACCACATTGATGTGGACACCAGTCCATCACGATATCGGTAGACGTAGGTTAATCTCATGTAGGTACGTCCATAGTCATGTAGACGTGCATGAAAATGATCATATTTCTTCTCTTTTTGTAAGCCCATCAAGTGTATGAAAATGATCATATATCTTTTCTCAATAATCTGGAGCTAAGTCATTCTTCTTTAGTTGAGATTTGACTAAAGCAGACAAGAATAAAAATGATTATATTTATTTATCATGAGGTATGTTATGTGTAAAATATGAGAAAGATAAGATTCATTATAGGTTATGATAATTTTTTTTGGAGACAATCTTGTTTTCTGTCAAGTTAAGAAGTAGATCTAGAAGATGATCTTTAGATTCGATAAAATGGCAGAATACAAGTTGAACATCACAATTAACTACAAGATTTTTTTTTTTTTTTTTGTATCATGCATCTATTTGAGGAGATTGAATTTTTAGTTGTTTTTTTCTTTGTTTCTTATTATGAACACCACAATAACACTTACATGGCTTCAATTCAAGTGTTTTGCAACTGGACGAATCAAATCTTATTTTTTCCTCATGAAAAAAAAAAATCATCATGAGATTATAAATAAAATTTATATTCCTATAAGTGATCACGGCTGACAGACATTCATTTTTCCTTCAAATTTTTGTACTCCTGATATCTATGTTCCAACTTAAGTGGGATGTTGTAGTTTCTTTATTTTAGTTATTTTATTTTTTTTATGAAAAGAATATTTAACATATGAGTTGTACTAATCATATTTTTTTTTTGTTTATTATTTATAAGTGTTATTTTTGTCATTGTATTATACATTGTAAGTTTATGCTTGTTTTTCTACATATTTTTTTAATGTTAGATTCGGAACTCGTTAAGTGAGAAAAATTTTGAAAGCTAGGTATTATTTATTCAATTCAAAGAATGAAAATAAACACATATAGTAAACCTCAAAATTTAAAAAGTAAGATAAAATAATTTCTCAATCAGTATAGCCTATAGGGGTAGGCAAAACACATGGATATTATTTTTCGGATACTCTGCATGACACGTGATAAGTGTCAGTCTTTTATAAATGGGGCATTATTTTTTGTTCATCAGAATAAAAACAGTTTGTGTTGACACGCGCACACACACACACACACACACACACATTTATGTATGTATGTATGTATGTATACATATAGTGTTGATTAATTAGATTTGATGGTGCTGGTGGGGTCTTTGAAACAGGTTAAAAAAATGTGTCTATATGGTTCCAAGTGGGCTACGAGGGTTTTAGAGCAAGATGGAAGGTGAGTTTTAGTAAAGCAAAAATAAAAAATTCACACACACTGGGTGATTTTATCATGTCCCTAATTTGTGTCTCTTGGCTCTTGGCTCTTGGTTCTTGCTAACTGAACGGAAGCAGATTGAAAGTGGATACTAAACCTAAATCCTTGGAGAGAAAAGGAAGGAAAAAAAAGCGACGAAAGAATGGAAAAAAGTAAATCAAATTCTTCTACTTATTATAGGTTTTTTTTTTTCAACAATTCGGCGTCCTAAAATTTGCTTTTTGCATTGGCCTTTGCATTTATTTATTGAATTTTTATGCCACTTGCATAAAGCCCAATAAGTTAAGTTACTTTTTTTTTTTATGCATAAATTCTGAGGCATTATGCATTTATGTGTTTGAATGTGATTTTTATTTTGAATGTATTTGTTTATGACTAGATTTTATGGTTGAGACCTATATTTCATTGTTTGTGCAAATGCATCATTCAATTTCAAATGTGTATTGGAATATCTAGTAGGCCTTTTAATGTGCTCATCCATCCTAATGAATCTGGCAAAAAAAATTGGATGAAAGGAGAAAGCTGACCTCCAAGTCCAAGATGATTGTGAAAGGAATTTAGAACAAAGTTTGATAATGCTTGTATGATTATTGTGTGTTTCTTAATGAAATTTGCAATGACAAGCTAAGAGTTTCATTTGGCAAAGTTTTAGGGGATTCATTGGCATTAGCTTAATCTGGAAATTTTTCTAGGGGATTCATTGACATAGTTTAATCTGGAAAATTTTCAAGGGGATTCATTGACATAGTTTCATCCGGCAATGTTTCAAGGGGATTCATTGACATAGTTTCATCTGGTAATGTTTTAATGGTATTCATTTGCATAGTTTCATCTGGCAAAGTTTCGAGGAGATTCATTGGCATTGTTTCATCTGACAATGTTTAATTGGGATTCATTGGCATAGTTTCATCTGGCAATGTTTCAAGGGGATTCATTGGCATAGTTTCATCTAGCAATGTTTCAAGGGGATTCATTGGCATAGTTTCATCTGACAATGTTTCATGGGGATTCATTGGCATAGTTTCATCTGACGATGTTTCATGGGGATTCATTGGCATAGTAGTTTCATCTGACAATGTTTCATGGGGATTCATTGGCATAGTTTCATCTGACAATGTTTCATGGGGATTCATTGGCCTAGTTTCATCTGACAATGTTTCATGGGGATTCATTGGCCTAGTTTCATCTGACAATGTTTCAAGGGGATTCATTGACATAGTTTCATCTGGTGATGTTTCAAGGGGATTCAATGACAGAATTTCATCTGGCAATGTTTCAATGGGATTCATTGCCATATTATTTTGTTGTCATGAAACTATGTTTAGTATCTATCTTTCATTGATGAATAATTCATTTAGTTTATCTGATCAATTACTTGCTAGTTAGGCAAAATTAGCCAAGTAATATTTATCTAGTTAATTTTTATGTCAATTAGTCTAGTTTTTTGCTCTTTATTTGATTGGGTTGAACATAAAAGAGCTTGAATTTAGTGTTTATCTAGGTAGCTGCTTGTCAATTAGCCATATTTTTCTTCTGTTGATGGGACAACACAAACCCAAATAAGATGTTTGTTTGGTTGGCTACATGCTAGCCAACCAAATTTATTATCTATTTATCTGGTTGATTTCATGTTTGTTAGCCTAGATAGAAATGGTGTTTGTTTAGTCAGATAAATATTTTTGAGCCCAAGTATTGTAGTAGTCTACCTAGTTGGCTACATGCCAACATAGATATGGTTTATTTTCAGTTGACTGAATGTCACTGTGCCCAGAAATGGTGATTTCCCAGTCAGTTACATGCCTAGTTAGCCCAACTGTGATCTTTATGAAATTATAAAGAAATCATTTGCATAAGATAACATCATCAAGATCTAGAATCTGTTTGATGATGGCACTTCTTTATGTGAACCATTTTCCACGTTCTTGTGGCTTGTGTCCCATCTAGCTCCACCAGGACTTGTGCTCTAGCTGCCCCACGTTTGTTTGTAATGAATTGCCTTCCTAATTGAATTACAACTTGTCATTATTTGGGTCCAAATATTAGATATGTTCTGGGTGGTAGTTGCCTTTGGTTGAAAAGGGCATCTTTACCATATTTATCCAATTCAAATGATGAGCCCGATATATTAATGAACCTTGTGAGGGACTGATTAGAAAAGTATCGGCTGACTGAAAAAAAAAAATTTACATGCCAAAAAACACCAGTTGACATGGTGACACCCTCCCTCCTAGCAGTATCACTTGCTATTCCATCCAAAAAATAATAAAAATGTTTTTTTTACTACACAACGACAATCAACTACATCCCATTGGATTTCATAATAGTGACATAGATATGGGCAATTAAATACCCCTAATTGATGTTGACCAATAATGGGATGTACTCTTGAAAAAAAACTAATTGAACTGCTCATTGTATATATTGGGCCAATTACAAGAGAAAAAAGTGAGGTCTTATAATAAATTTACTTGATTTATCCAACATGTATGGGTTTTTAGAATCACATCTAAGGCCCTTTCTTGCATAGTCAAAGAAGCTCATATAATTGATTTTTTGGTGCATAAAATTTTTCAATATAAAAAAAAAATAACTTATATTCTAAAATAATAAAGTTTTGGTGCGCTAAAATTTATCAATCCAAATTTGTTCTCAGAAATTTAAAAAAAAATTTATTAATTTGAAACCTGATGGATGAAACAGTGCATTTGCAAGTGCAAGGACATTTGTGGGATTCGAACCCACGTCCTCTAAGTCAAAAAATAACTGACAAATCGAGCAGAATTTTTAAATTAGAATTTTTAAATTAGAATTTTTAAATTGAAATATTAATATATAAAAATAAAAATATCTATTTACACAAATATATAAATAAATATATGTAGATATATAAATAAATAAATAAATACCCACACACACACACACACGTGTGTGTGTGGGTGTCATTTATTTTATTTATTATATATAAATATTTTTATTTAGCTGTCATACGAATGAAAACCACATTACTGATTGATCTATTGCAGCTTTTAGGCTGGTAGGTTTGGTTTTAAATCTCATAGATGTTTGTTTCTTTGCAAATATGTGATTTCATTCCTTTACAGATCTTGTTTTGAATTAATATATATTTTTTTTCTAATTTCAGGGGGCAAAGTCAGGTTGGTAAATTTTAGTGTATAAAAACTTGAAATTATTTTAGAATCCGATACATTTTTTTTAATTATAAAAAGTTTGGTATATCAAAAATTAAATATTTTATATACCAAAACACAAATCTACTTTTACTCTATTAATAGATATTTATTTTATCATATCATTGGAATAACATAGATTGTAATTATTGGTCCAGTTTGATGGAATGTCTCAAAACACACTATATATCATTATGCTAAATAAAATAGGGCATAATTTTGACGTGAGAATAAAATAAAAATCTAATAAGTTCTTTTATGGAGCTTCTTGCTTATTAGTCAATTTTATAATTGATTGTAACATCTTCATTATATGGAGCTTCTTGCTTTTGTATAAGTAATGAGTCAATGTTTAAGTAAAACACAAATCTAATTATAGAATGATCTTGTTCACTAAATTGTTTATGAATCTCATAAGTTCTTAGGTTATTTGATATCAGAGCTAATCTCTAGTATCAAATATATTTTCTTTCTAATTTTAAATTCTACATATCAACAAGAAAAAACAAGAAAACAAATTAAGGGGTCAATTAGAAAAAATACAAAAAAGGAAAATATAATAAAATTGGATTGATCATCAAACAAATTCTTGTCTGTAAATTTTCTTCTGAAAAAATATTTTTTCAAATTATATTCAGTATTTAGTTGTGTTGTCTATATTCAATTTTACCTCAGAAACTCAAATTATTTGATAACTTATTGAAACCCATCATTAGAATATTAATTCTTTATTTACTTAGTTTGATAAGAGATGAAAGAGTATTACTGCATGCTGAGTGACACATGTGAGAAGTGCATAGCAATCATACTTATTATTTCATAACTAATTTCTTTCCATACTGGTAAGAATGTTATTGAATGTGCTAATCTAAAACTATTGATAGATGTTGTGATGGATGAAATGAGATGTATGTTGAGGCTGGAACTTGAATAAATTCATGAATGGTTGGATCATGTAGAGAACGGATATTTGAAGGAGTCACAAAATGATTCAAACAGGAGAGAGTGTGCATGGGAGAGAGAGGGTGAGAGAGAGAGAGAGAGAGAGAGAGAGAGAATGATAGAGAGAGAGAGAGAGAGAGTGTGTGTGTGTGTGTGTGTGTGTGTGTGTGTGTGTGTGTGTGTCTAAGAGAGAAAGAGAGAGAAATTCACCAAAAGAATATGCATATGTTTACAATGGAAGTTATGCAAGGGATTTTGAAGAAGAAAACGATCAAGTTTGGTTATCAATCAAAAAAACGTGCACTTTTGAGAAGTTAGGAATCATGAACAGAATAACTTAGGGGCACCGTTAAGACAAAAGTTTCTCTATTATAAAGTAAAAATGATCAACAAGCTTACCATGAATGTGAGAAGAAAATGAAGTTTAATTGCCACAACAAAATAAACCTAAATAAAAGGAAAGATAATAACTATTAAATTTATTGAGTATGATGTTGCTTGTGATCACCTAGTTTTGAGTAGAAGACAAAATGAAGAATATGTAATTGAGATATGGGAGGAGATTAAAATAATAATAAGAAAGATATTTGTTCTAAGTCATTGCTATTGACCCTTAAATAAAAACTATAAAGTTGGGAGCCTAAGTGTAAAAGACTCACATAAAAAAATAGAGATTGTTATGATTTGAGTTTTTATTTTACTTTATTTTATTTTTTTTTATTTTTATTATTTTTTTTATTTTTTTTATTTTTTTTATTTTTTTATTTTTTTATTTTTTTTTATTTTTTTATTTTTTTTATTTTTTTATTTTTTTTATTTTTTTATTTTTTTATTTTTTTATTTTTTATTTTTATATTTTTTTATATTTTTTTATATTTTTTTATTTTTTTTTATTTTTTTATATTTTTTTATTTTATTTTTTTTATTTTTTTATTTTTTTTATTTTTTTTATTTTTTTTTTTTTTTATTTTTTTTATTTTTAGATTGCTATGATTCAAGTTAATGTGGAAGAGGACCAAGAAGCTGCCATGAAAAGATTTCTAGTTATATTAAATCAAGAGATTGCAAATTTGGAGTTACATTATTATGCAGTGTTACATGGCATGATGCATGTGACAATCAAATATAAGTGGCAGCTCAAAGCAAGGGAAACCCCATGAACAAACCATAACTTAGGTCAATCATCTAGAAAACCGAGTTATGCAAGGAAAGAGAATAAGTAACTAGTCCCAAAACTAAAATCAAATCCAATACATGAATTTGTTACTATTAGTTCTCAAGGTAATGTTACAAATTCTACCACTTAAAATCATGATATTAAGTATATCACATAGCAAACAAATATATAAAAAAAAAAAAGTTATGATAATGGGGAGATAAAAAATGATGATGATGATGATATGCAATAAATATCTTCTTTAGAGGATGAGTCTAAAGAACAAATTATCCAAAGAGAATTATTGGCAACAAGAAATGTTCTAGGTTTGCTAGCCAAAAATAGTAATGATGAAGAATAATGAGAGGACATGTTTTATACTAGATGTCATGTAAATAGTATGACATATAGCATGCTTATTGATGGTGAGAGTTATACCAATCTTGCTAGCATAATCATGGTGCAAGAATTAGTGCTACCAACTATAAGACACACATGATCATATTCGCTGTAGTAGCCAAATAATAGTGATGAAATAAAAGTTAACAACTAACTATTAGTTTGTTTTTCCCAAATTGAGATGTAGATGGGGTGTCAAGTGACGTGGTAACAATGCAAGTTGGACACCTATTGTTATCCCGACCATATCAATTTCATAGGCCAATCAAGCATCATACCTTTACCAACAAGTATTATCTTGAGTTTAATAAAATATTAATTACTCTTAAACTATTGATGCCTACACAAGTCTATGAATATAAAGTGAGGATGATAAGAAAAAATGTTCAAAAGAAAAAAGATGAAAAAGAAAATACTTAGAAGAAAAATGAGTGAAAATCAAAGAATTATCAAAAGAAAATGAGAGAAAGGTAAAAAATGATAAGAAAAGATTTGATACATAATCAAAAAAGAAAGGAGTTAAAAATATTAGAGAAGATTTATTGAGAGTAAATTAGAGAGGAAACAAAAAAAAAAAAGTAAGCAAAAGCAAGTGAGATAAAAAAAAAGTATCATTTTCAAATCAACCGTGCTTTTAATTAAGTATTAGGAGATATTTGTAAGCACAAATTAATCTTGTATTATTCGCCTACTTTTGTTATCTCGCTTTTGCAAGGATGCAAAAATATCTTTCCAAGGAAACATACCATATATTACCTTCAACCCAAGGTGGCTAGCAACATAATTAATTTTATTTCCTTGGCTTTCATATCGAATTGACCCACATATAAGAGTAATCGAGTAAACTGGTGAGCTCCAAAGGTAGTTTAGAAAATTAATGGAAAAAGAATATATTAATGGAAGTATGAACCCATGTGTTATTCAAATATTATTCGCTCCTAAATAGGATTAGATGCGGATAATGTGTATTGATTATTGAATAGTTAAAAATATAACAATAAAGTAACATCATCTCATTCTATGATTAGATGATATGTTAGGGAGTTACATGATTCTTGCATCTTTTAGAAAAATGATTTAAAAAATAGATATCATCAAATTAAGATATCAAAAGTTGAATAAATAATTACATTCAAAATTAAATATTGATTTATCAATGCACCTAATATTTTTGTGAGATTAATAAATCATATTCTGTGAGCCTTTTTTTGAAAGTTTGTAGTAGTATATTTTGATTATATCTTGAATTATAGTAATAATCAAGATAGACATCTTGAGCACATAAAACTTATTTTGATGTTAGAACAAAGAGAAAATATTGACTTTAAAAAGTATTTCTTATGTAATACTCTTTGAAACAAGTGATGATTTGAAGATTGATCATTTTCAAGAACAAAATAATTATGCAAACTAAAAAGTTTTTTTTAATTTTTTTTAACCCTTTCCTAATCCCCCCTTACCAACCACTCCATGGTAAATACATACAACAAATTTCCACACTGGTAAATCATCTCAATAGTGATCATAATCATGCATATTTAACTTTATAATTCTTATGAGATCCAGTGCATTATAGATGATTTAAACACATTTGATGATACAAACTAAGAAATTACGTCAAAATTTTAGTTGAAACACATGTTGTGCATTTTGGGTCAATTATGAGAGAAACTAAAAATTATTAACAATGTGTTTAATAGGAGTGAAAAGCTACATATGGGAGTGCTCAAAGTAATCTTTATAATCTACTTATTTATGTTTTGAGTGACATATAAGATTTGTACTCCTAATTAAGACACATAATTAGTTATAGATAATTAAGACACATAATTAGTTATAGATAATTAAGACACATAATTAGTTATAGATAATTAAGACACATAATTATTATGGGACCTTTACTTTATTATTGAATATTTATTTTATCAGATAATTATAATAATGATGATTGTATTTTATTAGTCTAGTTTGAGTGGATATCTAAAATACACTATATATATATATATATATATATATATATATATATATATATATTATTTTATTGAATGAATGTAAACTTTTTGATTCTTTAATAATTTCTTGAATTTACTTGGATTTGTTATGGTATTCATATAAGATATATCAATTAATCTTTTCATAATTAATTTTGAAGTCTCATTGTACCATGGTTTTTGTTTCTATATAATAAATGATTTGAAATAATTCTTCAAATCTAAATATAGGATGATCTTGGTTATCACATTTGACCATGAGTGTCATTATTTATTGATAGGGTTCATATCACCCATAATCTAATATATGAACATAGGAAAGCTATCAAAGGGAGTAAAAAAGTTCATAAGGTATAAATATGGTCAAAAAATTACAAGTAGTCACTATCTAAACCATATCAGAAATGTTTGTAACTTTGGATGAGTGACAATCTTCTCTATGTGTCATCAAAATTACATGATGAGATATGTGAAAATCATCTAAACATGCACATTCTAGTCTATTCTACATGCATTTAAGGCTACTTGGGCTTACCATGAAAGTTGGTATAAGAAATTTTACAAAAAATATGAGTTGTTTGCCAAAGAAATATGTCTCTATAAATTATCATCATAATACATAGTGGGATATGATGCAATAGTGCTCACACAGAAAAAAAAAATTATTATTACTTACTAATGACTACTTCCAAGTAGGGAACATTAGAAGCATATGTCTCTTCAAAAGACAAAGATTCAACCACCTTATATGAAAGCAATTATTTGCTAGTTTTGGATTCACTATTTGATTTCCATATATTATGGGCTAATTTGATAGTGCCACATTCTAAGATTTGAGCTCATAATTAAAAATTATTGTGTTATGCCCAAAGCAATGACAAGGATGAAGCATAAGGTAAAACACTAATTATAGTGCTGCAAAGCTAATAAGTGTATTACTCACAAGAATTCCCATTGTCATGACACATAGAATTAAAGTAATTATACATACAAATATTGAGATGCCTACTACTTGATCAAATGTTTTTGAACAAACTAATCACTCTTGTATGACTCTGAATTAGAATTGGATTGATGAAACCAAATGAATTATTCTAGTCTGGATAGTCTCGTATGAATGGAAGGTAACTGAAAAATATAATAACCATGCATAGAACCAGGTACTTCTAACAGAATTAGTCTTAAGATTTGTTTTAGAAAATATAGATCTAACTTTAAAAAAATGATATCCTAATTGGGAATATCCTTACATAATAACAAAAGTGGGGACGCCCAAATCATAGCCCTATATAGACTTCATGGGACACCTATGTATAGAGTTTAATATGGTTCACCTAAAGAACTATTGTTAATAAATTAATTCAAGCCTCTATTAAGGTGTTATTTTCATATTTTATTAAAGTCTATGAATTTATTATATTTCTCAGAAACTATGCATATATATATATATATATATAGCTTACAGCCTATCATATAAATATATCATTTAGTCTTAATAGTATCCAACCATCCAGATGACCAAATAAAAATTTGCATTTAAGCTAATTGACATGCATTTGACTATATATGTATTACATTCAGGCTCATAGTCGTCTAACAACCAAAAAAAAATTATATTTATAATTCTAGGAAAATTAACATATAGTCAACTAGATAAATATTACATTCAATATTTTTGATATTTAGGCTAACCATAATACAGATGTGTTTCCAAGCTAATTGGCATGTTACCAACTAAATAAACAATATATGTGGGCTTAGTATTTCGTTAAACAAATAAAAAAGTATATCTAGGCTAACTACCATTAACCCAACCATATAACATTTCATTCAAGTTTTGATATACAATCAGTAGAATGAAAAACTATATATAGGCCAAGGATAAGTCATTAGGGGTGAGTAGGTGACGAGGTAAATATTATATCCAAGCTCACTAGGGTGTCATCCAACTATTTAAAAAATTATTCTAGGCTAACTATCTTGTAGACAACTAGATAAACTTTATATTAAAGATCACAAGCTTTTAGTCAATCAAATAGAAAATTATATATTGACAAAGTAACATATAGCATACCAAATAAATAGTTTTACTAGTATGTATTCATACAAATAAAAAATCTCATATAATCTAGCAAGCAAACAACTAACTAGATAAAAATCACAATAGGGATTCACTACCATTCAATCGACCAAATAATAATAAATAATCAATAATAAAAAGTTATGTCTGAGTTAATTAGCGAGCAACTAGCCAAAGCTACATTGCATACAAGTTCACTAGCATTCAACTGACTAAATAAAAAACTTTACATCAACTAAGTAACATGCAATTGAAACAGTACAAAAACTTTTTGATTTACTTACATATAACCCTCAACCTTCCTAACAAAGTTGTACATTTGGAATTGTCAATATTAGGTCACCCACATAACCAAACATTGGTTAAATATTTAGCACATATTTGATCAACCATATGAGAGTGCAAAAAAAGTTTTGAGATGAAGATTTTACCCAGTGCACAAGGTTCCTACTTTAACATGGAGTCTGGAAGAGATTAATATCCCCTAGAATTTAGAGATATTGTGTTTGATGAGTCTTAAACATAAGATCTATCACCCTTGAATGAAGGAATTTTTCATTACATTAAGACATGACCTCTAACAGATGCATGCAACATAAGGACTTCCTAAGTAATCAGTCATCTCAATTCTATTCTTGCCCAAACATATTTAATTTTAGAGTTCTTATGAGATCCAATGTATTAACATTTGAGGTAATCACACACATATACATCAATATGTGTAAGACCCAATAAATCACTAGTCCTCTCACTATGTTCCACAATGGATGCATTTGTTAACTTGCACAACAACTAAGTTTTACATACAAATTTATGTGACCTAAGCAATAATGTCATATGTATTATTAGTAAAATTAATGTGACCTAAGTAATTTATGTGTAAGGTTTGAGTCATTCAATTTCTACCTCATAGCTTCAATGTTATAAAGAAGCATACCTAAACCTAGAACATAAAGATCATTAGTAAAAAGTATGCAGTCATAAGTAATCTCTTGATAATAAATAGCACAATATTTGCTCATTATTACAAACCTAAATCTCATCTTATCCAAACATGAAATGCAAATGATGTTTCTACTAATAGAAGACACAAAATAAGAATCTTTATCATAAGCTTCCCATCTTCTTTTTCTTTATCTCCTCAAGAAAGATTGAATAATTCCTAACCACACAACAATGAAATGCATATAAACTTCTTCTTTACCTTTCTTAGATAGACTACATTTAGGTTTCAATGCCTTGGCATCCAAATTGGACTTTTCCTTGACTTCGTCTTGAGTCTTTGCCTTTCCTTTTTCTTTACTCTTCTAAATCATTAGAATGATATTTGTTAAGTACTTCTTCATGCTTGCTTTAGCCATTCTTAGCAACTTAGAAAAAGATTTATCAATTTTATTCATGTTATAATTCATGATGAAATAATTATAAATTTTTAGCAATAATTATAAAATTAAGTTTATTGTTAGCTTTTGGCCTAGGAGAAATCCCAACCATTATAAGCTATCAACATAGCCCTGGATATATCATATTGTTCATTATGTGTTTATCCATGTTATAGTTGTTTTAGGTACTCGATCACCATGTCCTTGTTTTGCTCCTAAAGGTCATGGCACATGGTTGCAAACATAAGGAAGCCAATGCCTAGTATATTATTGAGTTACTTTTTGTAAGTATCTTTTTATATATTTGAAGCATTGAAGGTAGGTTCACCAAGAATGGGTTCCTCGAGGATATATAATAGCACCTATCTATGAAATTCATCTCATGCAGCTTATCCATCCCAATGATATATGATAGTACCTATCTATGAAATTCATCTCATTCAGCTTATCTTTCCCATGGATATATGTTAGCAATATTATGCTTAATATGCTTGATATCATATTGATCGTAATATAAAATTACAATGTTAGTCTGTATAATATTATCATTTAAAAGGGCTTCATAAAATGATTGTCCCTTTATTTTTACCAAAATCAATAACCATTGTTATTAATTTCATAGAACCTTATTATATACTTTTTTTGCAAGCTAAGATTTACATTTTACCTTATATTATGTCATTTTGGCTAATCACTCAATATTTTAGATATTTAGGTGGGGAACTATTACTAATTTCATCAAATACATTATTAGATAGTCAAGTTAACAGTCCTTGTTCATGCCCATGTGATAGACTACCCAATGAAGTGCCTCAATGCTCCTATTCCTATTAAGAGAACCCAATTAAGTCAAACCCAATATTACACTAGTGGATATTATAATTATCCATCATACCTCTCTAAGATAAATGTATGTGATTTGTTTTGGAAAACTCACATCACATCGATGAAGACCTTGATGAGGAACAATGTTGGAGGGACCTAGATTTGACTTAATATTTTAATTTGAGGAAATTTAAAAGTTTGATGTCCTTTCAAATTGATTATATAAAATTTTGATATGAAAATTGATTATGATAGCCTAATAAATTGTTGGTTCTTCCAAGCCAATGAGAGAATCAAAAGATCAACATAGGGGTTAGGAATACTTAAAAGTTGCCTCAGTCATCAAGTAGTGGTCTTCATAAGTAATCTACAATAATTACAAGAATGCATCATTTTGCATTCAAGCTTTGATTGTTGAATAGAAAAAACAATCAAAATAATAGAAATATTGAGTTATATTCGAGAAAAATTTTTAATTTATAATAGAAAAATACACTAGATTTGGGAGTATTCTATTATAATTTATAATAGAAACCTTGTGTTATATTCAAAAAAAATTTAGTTGAAAAGAAAAATATAATTAAAGTGAATATAGAAAGGTAAGGCACATGCCATATTTATATTACAACCAAAATAAAATAACCATAAGCATAAGGCTATAACTATTCACACATACCAACAAGATAACTATGATCTAATTTTTAACTTCTTTATAATTAACCAATTTTAGGAAAGTCAATTAATTTTCCTAGGATAATATGGTGATCTTGATATTAAAATCTTTAATATGATTTCAAATTAATTCGATCTATGAGCCTAAAATTAGAATAACTTCAATGATGAAAACCACCCATAAATTTTTTATAATTTGCTTATCAGAATTCCAATTACAATGATCATCATACCATCCAATGAACAATTGTTGTTTGTGTGATTTATCAACAAGATATTTATTAGAATATATTACATATTGTATGGTTTGATATCCATAACAGAACTAGATTGAACAAAACCAATCGAAGATGTGGTTTTATAAAAATAAATATCATATAGATCATTCACAAGTCTGTTTGATATCATAGTTACGTCATCAAATAACTGAAGATACAGTGAAAAAAAATAATCTTTTATAATCCAACTTTAAAAGGATCCAATGGAAACAAAACCAAGTCTATTAGGATCCAAAACATCATGATATCCATTTCATGATGTAAGGGAGTTGGAATTACCTTCATTAGAGGCATTGGCCCTCAAAACAAAATCAAGTTTTTAGGGTTTTTTGGATATTATACAACTCAATTCCTTTCCCTTTAGATGCACATAGTCCAACCCTAGCCCTACCATTAATGATCCAACCCAAATTATTAAATTATCATTAAATTAATTTGATGTGAACATTTTGACCAATTAATTTAAGCATAACACAACCCTTAAATATTTAAACGCATAAACTTCACTTTTAGGTTAGAGGTATCAAACGGGTCATATTGTGTCGGCACTGCCCATTATAATGTGGCATGGCCATGCCGTGTGGGGCACGACACGAGAGGCTTACCTTGTCATGCCTGGCACCACATGGTTGGCCCACAAATTGTAGGGTTGTGCCAGGCCATGCCAAGCTATGCTAGTCTTGGAGTAAGTCATGTTGTTTGGGCTAATTAATGCTAGCATTATCTAATTAAAAAAAATTCTCAATTGTGACCGACCACTTAAGTAGTATTTGACTAACATGACCATTTAAAAAAAACTACATTGTTGAGCAATCACCTGACTAGACTAGATTCGTGACTCGAGACTTAACCATAGCCAATCCTTGGGTTGACTGACTGTGGCATTGGCCAGGCACATGGGCCATGCCTAGCTTGATACAAGGTACAACTCACACTAGCCCAGCTGGGCATGAGCTGTGTCATAGGCCAACAAGATCTAAGACCATACATGGTTGAACCATGCCGTGTTGAAGATCATATCCAGCCTGGTTGACACCTCTATTTCATGCATATAATCCAATAGGTTCTTATAATGTTGATAATAATATTATAGCTTTTATAATATTAAAAGTAATAAGTGGTATCTATCAATATATCATTGCCACCAAAGATTCAAGAATGTCATAGTTCATAAAACATTATGCTTGATATCTAGTTGGACATAATTCACAAAACATGTCACAATTGTATAATTCAACCTTTAATTTTTTGTTACTTGAATAAATTGTCAAACCAAATGAGCTCGATATCTCATATCGACTCATTTGAGCATGACCATGCAACTTCAACTTTAGTCTTACTCTATCAAGGGACCCAAGATATCATTCATCTTATATAGGAGGGATAAATCATATCTTAATCACTCATATTTCTTTCTATAGTTTTTTCCATACCCAATAACATCATTTATAGTTCACCCTGTTATACATGATGATTAGCTCTCTTAAAGGAAAGAACTTGTAATATAAAATAATATGATAATCTTAAGTCTAATGATCATTTACAATATTATCAATATGAGAATTCATTGTGTTGTTCACATAATGATCCAAGTAGCATTCACATGATAGATCAATTGAGTGTATGTTCTCCAATACACAATTGAGTGTTGATTTGGCATCTCATATCCAATATAATTTTTGCCATTAGCCCAAAAAGATATTAGTTTCAAATATATTATTGTTAACTCTAATCATGATAATCCTCATTTTGAGACAATTTAAAAATTATCATAAAAAATTAAGTTATTATTCTAGGAATTTTGCTATGATCATTCAATTTCGCATATATGAAGATAATCATAACACTTAAACTATTTTTTTAAAGATAATAAATATTCATTTTACAATCGCTCATGACTAGTCTTATAGTTATACAATAACATATCATTCATCTATTTCATAATTATTTTGCCTATTAAAAATATTAGATAAAATTGAATCATGTATTTATATCATTCATGCTAAGTTTGACCAAAACATATCTCATAAATAAATTCTCATAGTAGTAATCAAATATGAAATCCAAAGCAATTGGGGTTTCAAACAAGCACAAAAGCACATCAACCTAAAATATATAAACATTAATATACATAAATAAATATGAATGAGGAACTAGGTGAGAGATGATGCTGGTAGTTTTTCTAAGATTCATTAAAGTTTTGAGAGCCAAATATTTTCGTGAAAATATTTGTTAATTAATCTTGACAACAAAAATGTGTCATGCCAAACTTACTCTCTTCACAAAATTCAAAATAAAATAATGGTGAATATCAACATACTTCATCATTGAATATTGTATGAAATCAAAATAATTTGTAATAATACTAGAGTTATCACAAAAAAAAATTAATATTATCATATTTTAGAACATGACACTTTAACATTTGCTAAATCCAAAGCAAGTACTTTACTCAACCTCACTTGCATAGAGTGAGATAAAACCTTTATCATGGGGATATAATCAAAATAATGGCTCTCGCATAAAAGCATGTCTTGGAATTTCTCTTATGATCATCAAAGTTTTTATCCAAATCAACATCAAAATATCTAGCATTATCCAAATTAGACTCAAATGAGTACTAGTATAATAATCTATATTTCAACTAACATATCTCAAAATACAATTTTGCTTATTTAGTTGGATTTCTTGGGCTTGGCTTAGTGCTAGGCTACTCACACTAAATGAGATATCTAGTTGGTTGACATTCAAATATAAAAAGCTTCTTATAATGCTTCTATAAAATATCATATCATAATGTTTTCTAAATATACACATTAGAACCTTACATGTCATACTTATTAGACTATTACATGCTTGGAAACAAATATGACACTTTTTACTAAATCTCTAGAATATTTTGATTGAGATATAAATGTGTCATCTTTAAATTGGGGCACATTAGAGATACAACAATTTATTTTTTCCATCAAACTCATCTCAAACTCTCTATTCATATACTTACTAAAATTTCAAGTGAGTTTAGTTGATGTGAAACAAATACAATGTCATCTACATATACTTGAGCAAATGGAATATTTTTCTCTTCCTTTTGAATAAAAAGAGTTTAATCCACATGTCATCTCGAAAATTGAAGAGATAAGTGAACAATATATCATTCCAAGCTCTAGGGGCATACTTAAGACATTAAGAAGATTTCTTAAGCTTGTAGATAGGAGTGTCAAGAAAATGATCATCAAACTCTTCAGGTAGTTTCACATACATTAACATTGTGAGTTAGTTGAATTCTATTCTAACTTCACATTATCAAAAGAGAAAATTGGATAAATAAATTCTCACAGCATGAATTACAAGCAAACAACGTGGATTTTGATTAAAATTTGATAGTATTACAAACTTACATTCTTATATGAAACAAATATGACAAATATTTTTAAATAAAAGCATCAAATATGTAAAAGAGAAGTAGTATGATGAAAGTGAAAGATATTATCATGGTGTGCTAAATCATACTGATTTCAAGTTCATGTATCAATTCTCCAAAATATTGAACACTTTGAAGTTGATATATGGCATGAAATGGATGAATCTTTTTATGCTTAAGTTTGTTGTATGCTTCAATTAAAAATAATTTCTTTCTCAAATATAGATATACCATGATGAAGTCTCATTTTTGGAATGAAATGCTTCATTGTAGATTTTTCTTTCTTTTTACTTTGAAATGAACATGGTCACTTTAACAATCATATAATAAACACTTATAGTCATACCAATAATTTTAGGTAAAATGACAAGTTCAAGAGTATGCAGTGTAGGAAAAACACATAAATTCTCAAATGGGAAATTTATAGTAGAGTGGCTTAGAATATAATCGTAATTCGTAAGCAAAATCATCCAATGGTAGGGCATTGTTCCATTATTTCATATTCTCCTTTGTCAATATGCAAAGGATGTTACCCAATTTTTGATTTGTGACTTTAGTTTTCTTATCTATCTAGAGAAATTAAGTTTCTATACTATAAAGATATGACAAGTCTATTCCATAAACTATGGCAATGGTGACTAAGGAACTTGATGTCATGTTCAAAAACTATGTGCTTTAGCAATCCATGGATGACAATCTCACGAAAGAAAAAGTGAGCAACGTGAGTTGCATATGATATCTTATTAGAAGGAATGAAGGGAATCATTTTAAAAGTGGTCAACAACATCAACAAAAAAAATATTGTTCCAATTTGTGTGCGTGGTAGTCTCAAATAAAATCCATAAATAAATCCTCTTATGGAGCAACAAGAATAGGAAGCAACATAAGATTTTATTTTTCTAAGTATGACCCTTTTCATAATGAAATGTGCAACAATATTTGATTAACTTCTCAATATCACACTCAAGATGCAGCCAAAAATATTATGCTTCTACTAACGAGATGTTCTTATCATGCCTAATGCATCCCCATAATCCTGATCCACATATCTCATGAATGATGATCTCTTTGGGGAGACACAAATGACTGATGTATAATAGAAAATCATCATGTATCTGATATTGATCTATACTTCCATAAATAAATATCTACCATTCTTTCTTGAAATCTTGATCAACATCATAATCATTGAAATAATTACAAACAAATATTTTTGTATAAATAGTAGTCAACAAAATGTCATGATGACCAAGTGTATTAACAACTTTGTTCGAAGGACCTACCTTGTGTTGAAGAGAGAAAGTGAATTTAAATCTATGAGTTCATCAGCATGCATTCTATTTAACTTGGATGAAATATTGAGAAACTTAGTGACTTGATGATAAATGTATTTGTTATTGCTTTTGGAGTATTGCAGTCAACTTTAAAATTCTTATTGAAATCAAGAAGTGCAAAGTATGTCTATTTGTTAACTTCTCTTTTATGGTTGTTAAACTCTGTTTTGTTTGATTAGACCATGCAAGTTTCTCCTATTTCAATCATTATGGAAGAAATATTGTAATGGAATAAAGTATTTTATGAACCTCCAACAAAATGCTGCTAAAGTCTTTTACAAATCATGGTAATTGTGTTTGGTGTGGATTATTACTCATTAGATTTCACTTTATCTTAATCAATATTTATTCCATGAGAACCTATGGAAATTTTTGAGAAAGTCAAATAACTATATTTACAAAGTCAAATAACTTTTAGTCAAATATCCTCTCAAGACATGGATAACTCATGAAAGTGCTTTGGGAACTTTTAGACTTTTAGTCAAATAACTTGATAATCTTTCTTGACTTTTGAAGGTAGTTTTTCCATTGATCCCTAAGTCAAATACTAATTCGGCACTATTTAGCCCATTTATCAATCTTGTAGAATGGTTTTGGCCTTCTTATTCTATCAAGAAAAGCTATCTACATTGTATTTAAAAGATGCACATTTATCTATTCTATATTTCTAGAGTGGTTGAATAAAATACAAGTTGTACTAACATAATAAATCTATTTGATATAGTTTTCATTAGTCAAGTTGCTGAATTTTTCATCCTACAATTTTAGATTCAATAGAAAATCTAAAAATAATTGATTCTTTAATTAACATATTAATAGCTAAAATTAGCACTAGAATTTAAACTAAAGATAGCAACTTAACTAGTCATAAACTCATAAATTTTTTGTACTTTTTTTTCAGTTTTAGTATTTTCTTGAATATTATCAAGCTTTCCAAGCTTGTTTATTTATCAAGAATAAATTGGAAATGTTTTTCTTATAATATAAATCCAAAATAAAAAAAAAAGTATAATTTATACACAAACAAGATGCTAAATTAGTCATCTAGTTAATTAAGGTTTTTTTCAAGACCTTCTAATACAATTCTTGCATCTAATATACACTACACTCAAAATAAAAAGTAGTAGAATTTATAACTAACATTTCATAAAGTTATTTATCATGCATGAGACCATTACTATTAGTTCCTCATCACCAATTCTAATATCCTTATCAAATTGTAATGTCATATTGTATATATGTAGCAACATGATCTTGTATATGTGATGTAGTGCTAGGTAACTAGCGACATTATAGATATCAAATAGAAAATTGTACAAATATGATAAACTTCTAAGAAATTAAAATATTCTTTAATTTTACTTATTCATTGTTTAGAATATGTTCTCATAGATTTTAAAATTTATAAATAAATGATGCTATTATTTTATATGATATCAGGTGTCATACTTGTAGAATTTCATCATACTTTTATGTTCAATATACTTTATCTGGCAATATGTAGATTTTAATTTGTTGACTTAGCATAACTTCAAAATTCAAATTAATGTTGGCTTCCATATCACATCCAAGATATTGCATTCCATATATTTTAGGAATACACCAAATAATTTTATTCATAACTGAAAGCATCAAATTAATTATATGAAATGCATAACTCAAATGCAAAAAAAAAAAAATTATATATATGATTTCAAAATTGTGTATGTATATATATATATAATTTGTATCTCTTGTGTGAGATATCATATTGTTTAAGATGATGGAATTTATATGATCATATATATCACACTCATGTAAGATTCTAATTATTTGATTAGGTATTTTTTTTACATTGTGATTAATATCCAATGACTCAAAAGTAGCTATTCACCTTAGTATTATATTTATTTAGTCAACATAAGGTACAATTACTCTAAGTAAACTTCAAGACCCTTACTACTATTAATGTTAGAAGTTTATGGCAAGTGAAATATGTTGCATCTTATTTCACTTATTAGATTAACTTGTATTTTATTGTGTTGTTTAATCGAGTCACTTTTGAAATCTACCCACCATGCCGCATCATCCTCCATATTGGATTGATCTACCTAGGCTTGTGCTCCCCAATTTTAGACTTAGTCATCCTCAATAGTTGTTACAACCATGATGATCACTTAGGCATCAACAAGAGGCATTTGCCATACATAATATCTACCGAGATTATTAATCTTGCACATTCTTTCTCTTTTTCTTTCCCACATATGGATCCCACATATCAGAAAAAGGTTATCTTGAAACTCCTCTAGTTTGTCTATAGGTTGCTCAAAATATGTATGGAGAATATGATTTTTTATCAGCTTCCTTGAGAACTTATGCTGACACATCTATTGTAAATTGTTATAAACAAGTGCACCAAAAGTAAGAACAATGAAATAAATTAGACATAAATCATACAATACAAAAAAAGATAGTAGATAGATATTCTCATCAACTCAGTGGTCTTATCCTAAATATGATTCCTTATTTGTTTCATATCATCAAACTCTACAATGAAACTCAAAAAAAAAGGTAGGAGGGAAGCAACACAAGATACTCTTCATTGTTTGCCTAAACATCCACATATTTTAGAGAATGATATTGCTCTCACATGTTAAAAAATGGTAGTACCTAGTCAATGAAATATCAATTAGTGGTCAAACATTTTCTTGACATCACTCAATGTAGAGAGCATTGTTGTTGTAGTTAAATTTGACATGCCAGGATAAAGATACTCTATAAATATTCCACCTTTGACAATCTACTCGAATGCACATTTCAAAGAGAAAATCTAATAATAATGATCATAGAAAACAATATGAGGCAAGAAAACATGACGGACATTGAATATATTGGCCCTATTGGTGGGTGATGTAGATAAATACCTACGGAGATAGAAAATAATGTAAGGTCCCATATTCCTAAGATATGTTACAATTAGTTATTTATAAGTAAGAGACCATATCTAATCATATGACATACATTTTACTATTATTGGATGTATGGTTTAAAAAAAAGCATGAGTTTATAGTACTAACAATGTGAAATAATTGAGAATTGGATAATTATTTAAGAGCTTAGATTGGATCATTACAATATTACTATTGAAAGCGTATTATGGTGCTTAGGCTTCCTAGATATTTTTTTTGGCTTTCATTCCTCCACTATGATAATGTTATTATGAGACATGTGATTCATATTTTGAAATTTGTCATCATTAAGCATCATAATAAATTTCTAACATATAAATCCCAAATATACTTAAAAACTTATTAAGTGGTAGAAACAATAATAATATGTCAAGGAACCTATGAAACATGTAGTCCAACTAGAGAGGATGTTGAATTAATGCTTTCTTGAGAAAATATTTTGATCCACATGGGCTACACCTATGAATATGGGATAACCCGTCTCCCATCTTGGGGTCCTAGTGATTGTTTAAGGTGTCAATCTGGCTCAATGAAACACCAAGTTAAAAAACATGCCAAGGAATATTTCATAAACAAATTAAAAGCTTAACACCAATAATATTCACATAGTGAAACGCCTAAAGAAGAGGTGGTCTAGCATGACATGTTGGATTGTTTTGTAACGTAAATGTGTTGGGTCAAGCCAGAATGACTCAAATACATTGCATGAGCATGAGGATCGATACTAGGTACTCACGATCAAGATTGAGCCATGTGGGGGTATGGGTTGGGGTCATAGGTCTTTCCATCATTCATGGTGTGGATAGTGGCATACATGTCATGCCATGCTAGGTCTACCTTTTGATAGGTTGGGATGCCAACCTATTTGATATCTCTACATGGTTTCATACTCCAATGTCAATAAAAATTCATAAGAAATTAGACTAGATGTCTTCTTTAAGGGCTTGCTTTAAAGTCTCTATTTGACCTTCCTAAAAGTTGCCTCATAAAAAGAAATTATGTATTGTACTTATTGGGCTTTTAAAAAAACTCATCAAAGAGTAGTATTTTCATAAATGTGTCAAATATTTCATCAATAAGCTTTTGATGTGATCACAATATTATGAAATTTCATACCATACCAATACAAAATGACATATAATAAAATTAATGAGGAAACGTATCTAGTTTAATATTTCATACATGAAAAATGCAATATGACACAAATCCATTTGCAATATATTCTATCAAATGAGAATTATATTTTATGGTGTTAGAATGATAAATAATTAGTGGGAAGAAAATTAAAATAATTAAAATTAGTAGTAAGGATATTGAAAAAATTATGGAAATTTATGTTTTCGATGATATCGGATTAAAAAATTATTTTGTGAAAACATAATATTTGTTGACTACTGACTAGCCCTCTCTCATTCCTATTTTCACTCTTCCCTATGTCAACTATATATATGCTCTCTTTCCCTCTATCTCAAAGTAGATATGCAAAAAGAGAATTAAAATCAAGTTCTCATTGCATCTATTATATCTCCATCCATGAAAAAGAAAAAGGAGAGCAGGTGATGGCTCCCCTTATACCTTTTTACATTATATATCATCTTGTTCATGTACATATCTCTATTATCAAGGCTACTTTATTTTCTTATAGAATACAATATTCGAGTGATCAATGGGTTCATGAGCAAGTCATCGCAACAACTGATGATATGATGTCAGTCAAAAACTAGTGATCTAGGAACATGAACTCTTGAAGACTTCGAGGAGAGTCTCAAGGTAGTCTCTTTGTGCTCTAGTTCTTATTATGCACTTTCAAATGGGATTGATGGAGAAAAACATTCCATGTAAAGTTATGCATAAAATTATAATGGAAAGTCATAGTATAATATACTCGAAAATATTAGATTGATGGAAATGGAAAAGTTACATGTAAAGATGAGGGGAAAGGTTATCTTTAATTATTTATATCATTTATACTAAGTATGAAAATTATTACACCTCCACATTAATTATTTTTTCCATCATACCCCAAAACATGATTTTCTTTTTTATTATTGTGAATGTGGGCATTCAAGAAGATGATGAGATCTTACAAGTGAATACAAATCAATGATGCAAAACATTATGGATACATCAATATAAAAATCATTCCATTCTCATTGTAAAAATCATTTATAGTAATTTTATGCTCTATTCATTGAGTTAAGAAGATAATAATATGTTCTCAATTATTTATGTCCCGAGTAACACCTAGTATAGTTGCAAAGTAATGTACACTTTTATCTTTTATGGCAATTAAACTTGTAAATTATTGTGCTATACTTTATCTTAACTCATTATATTTTATGTCTTAAGTAATAATTTTGAATTTCATCATTTTAAAATTACTCTTGCATTGTGAGATCAGATTTTCATATCTTTTTGATTAATCATAGTTAAAAATAAGTTTTTGAATAAAATTTGAATAAGAAGTATCTAAAAAAAATCTAAATTTAATATTTTTATTTTTAAAGCACGAAGGGGAAAATACTGCACCATTGGTGCACTAAGAAAATATACATCCACATCATTCCCTGAAATAGCACATCCTTGCCACCTTGGATAACATGTCATGCCATGCCATCGCCATGAACACATGCCACATCAACACGTTAGCATTTCCATAAACCAAACAAAAACACACTTTGATAAAACAAATCATTTTTGAAAATGGTAAGGTTTTTGAAAATGTATAAATGTATACACACATATACATGTACATATAGAAAATGTGTTGTGACTATGTTGTTGTGCATATATATATATATATATATATATATATATATATATATATATGAAATATATACAAAAATGAAACATATGTATATCACACACATACACAAACACGGTCATACATTTATATATGTTGCATATATTTTATATATAAATATATAAACATCATATATATGTGTGTGTGTGTGTACTTATGTGTGTGTGTGCATCTTTTGTATATATTCTATATATATAATATACCCATCATGTGCATTCATAACATGTATGCATCATATTATCTATATATGTTGTATATATTTTGTACATATATACAACATATATATGTAATATATATATATATATATTTATATATTTGTGATCGAATTGTTGTGCATCATTTTGTTGTGACTATATTATTGTGTAATGTATTATTGTGTATTTTTCTATTGATAAGCATCTTATTATTGTTGCATTCTCATTTTGTTATGACTTTATTGTGGCAATTTGTCATGCTATTCAAATTGTTGTTGCATATACTTATGTTGCTATGATGTTTATTATTGTGATCTTATTTTGCATTTAGGCATGTTATTGTGATATATTGATGTGGTGTATTTCCTTGTGATTGTTACTACATTAATCAACATTGATGTATTAATACTTAACTATGTTGTTGTTACTGCATTAATCATTACATATGTTGTTGTGAAGTTTATTATTGTGATCTTATTTTGTTGTTTATCCATGTTATTGTGATATATTGTGTTAATTATCCTTGTTATTGTTACTTATTGATGTATTTTCAAGTGCCGATGTATTGGTTTGCTATATTAATCCATTATTGATTTCATGATTAACACATTATTGTTGCACATGTTAATCTCTTCGGTGATGTTTGGATTAACTTTCCATAATACTACACTTATTGTGGTAATATATAATGTTGCATTACACATCTAGTCACTTATTCTTCCATGCTTTATTTGATATCCGGGTTGCTATAAAATTCACTATCATACTCTTATTTGGAACACATCATGCTACAGAATAGCATTTACACACTCGGGACATAATTGACCCTTAAATTTTATTCTATATTATGCATCGATTATGAATTTTATATTTTGGAAAATTTATAGTCTTGGGGCATAATAAGTGGACTTTAGTGTATTCATATATTATGTTAGCATGATTAAGTATTTGGCTATATTCAAAATGTTATTATTTGATTATACTACAATTGAAGATTGTGAGTTCAACATTGTAAAATAATTGGTTAACTTTTTATTTTGAGATATTCAGTTATATTTTGATTTTATTTTCTATAATTATTGAAATAATAAATTAAATGGTTTAAAAAAAATTTTAATATAATAATTATATGAAACCACTTCTATGGCATTGAAGCAAAAAAATATCTCCAACAAAGTGGTATCACATGTCTAAGGTTGTTTATTTACATTTTTTTTCATATATCTTGTTGAGTTTTATTTGGATGTGTTTAAATCATCACTAATACACTGGATCTCATAAAAACTTGAAAGTTAAATATGTTTAATTGTGATCACAAATGATATAATTGATTAGCGTGGAAGTTTATCGTATAACTGATAACTCTCACATTAGTGTGGTATCACAGTGCTACCTTGGGGTTGGTAAGAGGAGGTTGGTATGGGAGGGTTGGGGGGAGGGTGAAATTTTTTTTTTGTTGAGTTTAATTTCTTATTAATGTGGAGGATCACTCCTTTTAGGTAGTTGTATGACCCTCTTATTAGTATATCAAAACTTAAAAACATAAGCAACCAAAAATAAAAAGTTTCATATCTTAGAGCTGCTTCCACTATTTGGTAGTGACTTAGTATGGATACATATTAGCATTTATTTTAGGAGATAAAAGTGGATATGTTATGGTAAAAAGTAGAGTCTATTTATAAAAATAATATATATAGGAATCAAATATTAATTATTAAATATTTAGTGAATTTTAAATTTAAGGGTTAGACTTGAATATTGACAAACATAAATACCTTCCAAGGGATGGTAAACTAGCTATCAACTATGATGTTGTTTTTTAGAAGATGAATTATTTGTTTCTCTACTTTTAGTTCAATTCTCAATATTTAGGAAAAATTTGAAGTTTTCTTATTTATATCACTCACTGAGTGTGGTACTCATGCATATAGTTACAAAAAAAATTGTTATGTGAAGAGGGGAGGAGAAAAGATATACTTTTGCTAGGGTCCTTGTTTTTTATTTACATGGTAGGATCACTACTAAGCAAGTATAGATTGATGGAAGGGTTAATCCTTCTAAGGGCAAGTCAAGAAATAGAAATGTAGTTTAAGTGCTATCACTATTATAATTTAAGACAATCAAAAAAAATTGTCATGGTTGAAAGTAACTCCAAGAAGGGTATATGAAATGAGATAGCCTCAAAAGAGAGGAAATATCATTGTCATGGAAGGTGATCTCATATTGGCTATTAGTGATAATTCTGCTAATCTTGTGAGTTAGGAGAGTGATTGAATGATTTATTCATCTACAATATTTAATATCAAATATCATATTGACTATTTTACTCTATGTTATGACATAGTCAAGATAAACAATAGTGATACTTCTAGAATTATGGGAAAATGAGAGATACTCATGGAAATATAAATTGTACATCATTTGGATTTCAAAAATATTTGTTATGACATAGTCAAGATGAGCACTAGTGATACTTCTAGCATTATGAACATATGAGAGATACATATGCAAATACAAATTGTATACCAATTAGATTTCAAAAATATTTGTTATGTTCATGGAGTTTGTTTGAATTTGATATTCATTGGTATATGTGAGTCATTTTTTTAGTGCCTTGTGGAAACTAATTTAGAGCCCTTTGATCATTATGAAAGCTAAGAAAGAAAGTATGCTATATGTTATTCATGCGAGAATGTTTTAGATCAAAATACTTGGTGGAATCATTTATTGCATCTCTTTTATTGATAATCAATCAAGAAATGTATGAGTCATTACCTTGAATACCAAAAACTATCTTTCATGTGTGCAAGGATTTCCATACAAGAGTTGAGAGATACCAAAAGAAAGCTTTTCATTGTATGCTCTAATAATGGAGTAGAGTATAGGGGCCTATTTGAAAAATATTGCATATAAGAAAGGATTAGACTTTAGGGTATACCATCCAATGCACTTCAATCAAATGACATGGTTTTTGGCTAATATGATGAACTAGATTATTGAGGAGCGAGTCTAGTGCATGTTTTCTCATATAAATTTTGAGACCCTATAACTAGAAAATTGTTTGGATTATAAATGTTAATTTACTAGAATACTAGCTAATAAACATAATTTATCTGAGCAATGAGGATAGTAAACTCATATAAATCCTTATTCATATAGATTTGATGTCACTTCCTCTAATAGATAAGTTATTTGTAGTTTTGACATTAATTCTTGGTATTAACTCTATCTAAATGGTTATGGTCAAATCTTATAAGTCATGACCATGTCCAATCATTAGCACAATTTTTTTACTATATGATATTTTTTCAATAATAATGATATTATCATGGAGTCACAATCATATATAGCTTATAAAATCTTAATGGTTGTGATACTAATTCTTCATCCTAACAACTAAGTACCCCATAGGTGCTTAAGGTCATGACTAATTTTATAAAGTCATATCTTTACCTTTATATGACTTAGTAGTCTCGTGTTAGAGCCATAACTTTTTCATAATGTCATAACTTTTGAGCTATAGAAAAATAAAGAGCTACAAATACTCATGTTCAAGCCACAACAATTATTTAAATATATAATTTTTGAGTTACTAAATATAATAGAGGACATTACTCGAGTATGACTATTTTTTAAGCTGCAAATCTTATCCTCATAGGAAGGCATAACCACGATTTATACGTGCAAGCTAAGTGTAAGTGTCACAATCACTTCATTGTGTTGTGACAATATACTTATCAGGAATGATGAATGACTAATATTGTGGCCATTCATAGCTATATATTGACTACAAATAATGTAGGTACAAAGTCAAGGCCATTCATATTACAACCTTAAGTTATAGAGAGAGTAGACTCAAGTCATAGTCATTTCCAATACTACAACATTGTGTGAAAGATCAAGATGTCAAATAGAGTTATAACCATATTTTAGAATCATGACCTCAAGTTGAAGAGATGGATGTCAAAGTCATGATTTCCATTGGAAAGTTATTACTTTTTACTTAAAGTAATGCAAAGCCATCCGAGTATAAAAATGGAAATTAAATAATTATCAAAATTTTTTTTTCTTCTTCTCCTTCCCCCTCATGAAATAAGCAAATGTTATGGTAACTATAAATCCTATAGGCAAATTTTGTACTCTCCAGAGGCTCCACAAGTACATAAGGGATACACCAATGTCAAACCAAGAATTGGGGGACACAACTCTCAAACCCTCATCCTCTAGGGATTAAGCTGGGAATTTGTATTATTTGTATTATGTGAATTTGTATTAAATGAACATAATAAAAATAATGTGATATAATTGTTTGAATGATAATAATAATTTTTTTATTTTTTATATTATAGATATTGATAGATGGTGATTAAATAGAACTCAAATTATGATTTCAACTAATTGTGGGTTTTTTCAAGATTATCATGATGGATAGTGATAAGCAAACTATGAGACTTACTCATATATTAGGTGGCGCCCATCCAACTGTGATGCATGAGATGAATCTATACATTGAACCCTAATGTTTAGATATGTTAATTATCATGAGTATGCTGCTTAAGAAGTAAAAAGTGAAATGTATTTGTATTTTAATTCATTGTATACATCTTAAAGGTATTATTTCTCTATTGGGATGAATGTTATATATATTTACCCAAGGAGTTCATCTTTAGTTTGAGAGTAGTATCATCATCAAGAAGGATGATGATATGCAATCTTTGAGACATGTATGAGTGTGTGGAGACTTAAAAGGTAGTGGTATACCTTGTAATTTTCTTTAAGTTATATGGTTCTCACTAGTAAAACTTAAATGAAACATATGTTAATTATATGAGTATGGTACTTACAAAGCCAAAAGAATAAATACTTTATAAATAATAAAAATTATTAGTCTTTAAGACATTGAAGGCTTTGTGAATAAGATTATGAATACGAAATAACCATAAGGGAAGTTATTAAAGTTTTCTAAAAGGAATGAGATTATGAAAGACCCTTGCATATAGATGAAGCATTTTCTCAGTGGTGATGTACCAATGGGATAGCTATAAGAGAACCATCATTGAGAAGAGCTCAATAGTAATAAACACCTTGAATGTCAAATAGGATAAAAGATTATTTGCACAACACCCCAACCTTTGTTCTGTATCCAGTATGAGATATAACAAACAAATTAATGGTATCACATAAATTAGATAATTAGACCTTGGACCCAAGATTGATTAACAATCTTAGTATGTCTTCTATTAAAAATATGTTTCCTCTCATTAGGCAGCTGAACTATTGATACAATATAGGTGGGATTGATACTTATATTTAAGTCTGTTATATTACTTGTACATCCTGTGTATTTATAAATCTCAATTAATAAGATCTCATTAATGATTTTTTTGGGGACATTGACTAAATGATTAAATTAAGCATAGTGACAAAATCACAACAAGTGTTTAATACAATTGTCATGGATTATTTAGATTGATTAGTCAATATGAGTTGGCATAATTATTTTTTTAAAAGGATAATTATTTTTTAGTTGTTTAGATAGTATTATATTTGATAAATATTAGTGGATCTAAATGATAAATCATGTTAACTTATTTTAATGTTGATTACTCTAATTGGATTTATTTGTATTCATGTATTTTTATTTCTTTTTCTTTTTCTTTTTCATCATCCACCATTGATGAGCCAAGTTTTGGGACCAAGCTAAGCCTTCTAGACATAGAAATCAAAAGAACTAGATAAATTCATGCCAAATAAAAAGTTAACAAGGATATTATGAAGGGCACTATAAGTAACAAAGAGATACAAGGAGGTGATGAGTAAATTGTTCGATAAATCTTTCATTATCATACTTTGGGAGATAATTGGAAACATGCACTGATGATTAGTTAGTTATTTTGGGATTCACTTATAACCTATCGAAGTTAATTAATTTTAGTTGAAGCTGAACCTAACTACTATTATTCAGTAGCATCAATATAGGAAAAGAGCATCGAACGATCATAATGGACATGTTACTCTATTTTTGGAACTATGCAACACTATGAAGATAAATGGTATTGGCTTGAATGTAATATGATTAAGATTATTTTTTGTTTTCACTAAGTGATAAAGCACAAAATTAGTTATAATGTCTATCAAGGGGTTCCATTGAATGTTTGGATGAATTGGTGAGAGTTTTTTGACACCAAATTATTCTCACCACAAATTACTTCTAAACTTCAGTGCAGAATAAATCAATTTTAGTGAGAAGAGAATAAGAAATTATATGATACATGGGATCGTTTTAAGGAGTTGTTGAGGAGATGTCCTCAATATGGTTTTGAGTTATTGTTTCAAGCCCAAACCTTATGTAATGGGCTGAACTACATAATGAAGTATACGATTAATATTGCCACCATAAAAAAAAATAATTACCAAACTCCAATGGATCACTTACTTGGAAGAAGGCAAATTGGGGTGTTGATCTTAGATAGGTTCACTACCATTAAAGTAAAGATGGAAATCTTATTAAGAAAGTTGAAAGCCCAAAAAGAAAAGATAAGAATATTGGGAAAGATTATTGCTTTATAACCATATGAATTAGTGATATTAGAATTCATTTTAAAATGAAAAAGTAAATCAAATGTAAAGTAAAGAATATTTTGACCTACAAATAATTTCCTAATATATTATTATCTTAATGTAAGGATTTTCAAAAATATTTTATATGGAAACTATGAGAGTGTGCTGTAATATATTATGCAATCCTCAAAAAATAGGGATAATCATGTAATAAACTATATGAATCAAGAAAGTTCTAATATGATTTTTTAACCATCATAAAAGAAAAAAAAACTGATTATGGATGATGGTATGGAAATTTTATCGTGGTACTTCAGAAGAAAAATAAGAAAAATAATAACCAAGATAAGCAAATAGAGGCACTTGAAGCTAAAATAAGTGAAATAAATTTGGTAGTAAGGAATATTGAGTATCACATTAGTCAGTTAGCATTATCAATAAAAGGAATAGTGAATGAATTATCAAGTGATATGGAGGTAAATCCAATAAATTGTTTATTAATATTGCTTAGAAGTAGCAAAAAGCTACAAATTAGTTAGGAAAAAAAGATTTTGAATAATTTTGGGGTGAAAATGCTACGACTCTTCCAATAGCCACAACTCCAGGGCTACAAGATAACTTCGACCACGATGATTCTAAAATTTTTGGGACAAAAGCACAGCTCAACTTGAAACTTTCTAAAAAATCATGACCCCAATAAAAGAAGACAAGAGAATAATAATTATGAAGTCATGACACATACCAAAGTCATGACTCACAAAGAAGGGCAAAATTAAGTTTCACCCAAATAAAAGAAAAAAAATAAAGAATCTGAGTGAATAGAGCTTACCAGAAGCCATGGAGAGAGAGGAGTGGATCAGGATGAAGCTAATGGTATATTTCCATTGTATATTCCATTTCAACGATGATTTAGGAAATAAAAACTCAATAAATATTTCGAAAGATTTCTAAATATATGTTGGAAATTAGAAGTGAATATATTATTTTCCGAAGCTCTAGTCCAAATACTAGATTATGTCAAATTATAAAGGATATAATAAATAGTAAGAAAAAGTTAAAGACATATAAAATGTAAAATATGATCGAGAAGTATAGTTATATTATTCAATAAAAATTATCAAAGAAATTAAAAGATCCCAAGAGTTTTAATATACTTAGTGCTATAGTAAAAAGCATACATTTCAGAAGATATTATACAATTTGGGATTAAATATCAATTTGATATCTCTTTCCATTACAAAAAGATTAAATCTTGGTAAAATTAATCTAACATCTCTTTCATTACAAATGATAGATCATACAATCAAGCAGTGAGATGGAATAATTAGAGATGTATTGGTCAAGATTGATTTTTTTTTTATTTTTCTACTGGATTTTATAGTTTTAGACATGGAGGAAGATCAATATTTACCTTTAACCTTGGGACATATGTTTTTTCCATGTGGCAAGCCCTCATCAATGTCAAAAAAAGAAGAGTTCACTCTCCATGTTGGTGAGGAAGAAGCGATGTTCATTCTTTATAATAGCTTACGAGATCTAGTCTACTATGAAATGAGGTATTAGAGGATAAAAAATCAACTATGTGTTGTTGTGCAACAAAAAGTAAATTTTTGGTAGAAAAAAAAGTATAGAAGACTACTGACTGGATGAATTTAAAATGTATAGATAGAATAAAGAATTTTAGAATTGTGAAAGCAACAAAGTTTATGAAATAGAGAAAAATTATAGAAACGTGAGTGCATGTTATAGTGTATGAGACATGAACAACTTTGGATTTGTGATAGAGATGAAAATTAAAAAGATAAAGAATTATATTGGAGTTGCATAGATGAGTAATCATAAAAAGATGATTGCTATGAGTTTGGGTTATTCTTCAAAATTGTGACCTCTAAGGAGTCATAATGAAAGTTTTAAGAAATAAAAAATATCTAAAGAAAAAGACAATGATGAGATAGATTTAATGGAAGAGAAAATCAAAGACAAATCTATGGTTATGCACAACACTATGACTTTGAGGTTCCAGAATTAAAATGATCAAGAAAAAATAGAATATAAGGTCGTAGCTATACCCAACATCACAACTTTAGTGATACAAAATGAAAATGATCAGAAAAATATAAAAAAAGAAACCATACATGTGGCTAGTGCTATGATTTTGGTGTTATAAAATGAATCAGTCCATCTGAAGCTTAAAAAAAGTAGGACTTTGCACAACACCATGACTTTGGAATTATAGAAAGATAAGGGCAAGAAAGAAAATACAAGAAAAAGTCACACAATTCATAATTCCCAATAGCCCACAAGTATAGTTATGGAACTCAAACCCCACTATGACTATAGATAAGGTTACTTCAAATTGCTCCACTAATATTAGACCTTATGACACTCAAACAGAGTCATAAAAAATTATTGTAATCATGTTTATTTTATTTTTTGGTAGTGAAAGTTATTACTCGGGGATGAGTAATTATTTTAGTATATGAGTTTGTTTGCTATTTGATTTATTGAATATCAATACATATTTTAATAGTTGAGAATAATGCATATGTGTGAAAATGGAGCTAATTTGTGGTGATTTCTATTTTTTTGGTATTTTGGAGAACTTTAATAAAAAAAGTTATGAAATTGACAAGTTTTAAGAGGTGTTTAGCAGATGAAGTGAGTCTATAAGTTCTTTGCAGTTTCTGTTTCATTCTTAGTTTAAACTTTATCTAAATGGTTGTAAAAAAATATTGTACATCATGACCATACCCTCTTGTAAGTATAATCTTTTAACTATGCAATAATTTCTCAATGGTTGCGATATTATCATTGAGTCTCATCCATACATAGTCATAAAATTATAATGGTTGTAATATCAATTCTCCATCACATCAATAAAGTATCATAATGGTGTTTAATCCACGACTAATTTAATAGAGTATAACTTTATCTTTATATGGTTCTGTAGTCATAAGTATGATTCATGGTTTTTTAATAAAGCTGACTTTTGAGTTATAGAAAAATAAAGATCCATAAGTACTTAGGTCAAAGCTACATCAATTAAACAAAGTCATGCATTTTGGGTCACTTAATATTACAAAGTACATTACTCAAGTATGATCATTTCTATGGTCGCAACTCTTATCCTAAAAAAAATATAACCATGATTTATATGCGCAAACTAAGTGTAAGCACCTTGGCTACTTCATGATACCATGACTATATGCTTATCAAAAAGGATGAATGGCTAATGATGTAGCCTCTACACAACATCATAGCCATATAACAATGTTGGAAGCCATCGCACCCCCCCATGACCACTTCATAGCACCCCGACCATCTATGATCTACAAATGATGAATGCATGAAGTTGGATTCATTTCATAGTATCATAACTTTGTGTTATAGAATAATTAGGCTTAAGTCATAGTCATTGTCTATACTGTGACCTTGTGTTATAAAAATATCAAGATATAAAATTGAGACACATCCATATTCTAAAGTCATGACTTAAAGCTGAAGAGATAAAAACTAAAGTCATGACTTACCTTATAAAATTGTGACTTCTTACTTAGATGAAATGTAAGGTTGTCCAAGTATAAAAAGGAACATTAGGATGAATTTCACACCTTCCATAGGCTCAACAAGTAAGCAAGAGATGCACGACTAATACCAATTCCTAAAGTTGTGGGGCATGACTCTTAAACCTTCTTCCTCTATTGATAAATCTGAGAATTTTCATTAAATTTGCATGGTTTAGGATATGTGTTATTTAGATTATGTGATTTAATAGTTTGGATAATTGCTATAATATTTATTTATTTATTTTTTATATTTATGGATGTTGATGGATGATGATTAAATAAAACTCGAATTAGATGTTCAAGTAACAGTGGATTTATGTGAGCTTTTCATATTAAATAATAATAGGTAAGCCACGAGACTCACTCATATATATGATAAGGTTGTGATGACAGCTCTCCAATTATAATGCATGAGATGAACCTTGTGAATTCATTTTACATATAGAAGTCTAAAGTACAATATCTATAAGCCTAAAGTCTAAATATTTTTACATACTAATCCATTTTACATATCTTTAAGAGACTATTTCTTGATTATAATATATAGAATATCCTCTCAAAGGGTTCATCTTTAGTGGGAGGGTTATATTATTACTGATGAGGATGGTGACAGGCAATCCTAAGATATACATGAGTGTGTGGTAACTCACAAGGTAATAACAAACCTTGTGAATTCATTTTGCTTATATGGAGACATGTGTTAATTGTGAGTATGTCACTAATGAAGCTGAAAGTACAAATACTTACAAATCATATCAATTATTAGTCTTTAAAATAATGGAGGCTTGTAAATGAAAGTATACATACGAAGCAACTATTAATGGTAGTTGAAATAGTTGCCTAAAAGTATGAGATTGTGAATGACCCACACACAGGAATAAAGTATAGTCATGGCGGTGATGTGCGCTATTGATAGCTACAAGAGAACTATTATTATGAAAGGCTCAATAGTGATGACCACTTTTTATGCTGATTAGATAAATGATCATTTAGATAACATCCAAACTTTTATTCTATATTTAGCATAAAAAATATCAAATAAATTAATGGCATCACATACATTAAGTAATTAGACCCTGGACATGGATTAGTAATTTTAGTATGTCTTCTATTGAAAATGGATTGTCTTTCATTGAGCTGCCAAATTGCTGATATAATCCTTATGAGTTTGATACCTAGACTTAAGTCTATTATATTACTTGTACTTATAGATCTCAGTTGATGGGATAATTTCATGAATGAGCATTTTAGGATGTCACCTAACTGATTAAATTAGATGGAGTTATAAAGCCACAACATAATCCAAGCTAAAAAAGTACATACAATCCAAAATTAAGGTTAAGTTCATTATAGCTACTAAAGGATGAAAAGGAAACTTGTGAATGAAAAGTTTTCTAGCAAGTTTAAATTTGTATTAGGATCCATTTATTATTTGAAGTAACAAACAAATTGACATTCATTTCTCCTAAAATCCAATCTTTTAGTATAGGTATATGCACCTTCATATGAGATATAATTGAACTTAAGATGATCTAGAAGAAAAATTTGTTGTTGTAGTTAAGGATGCACATTGATAGAAAAATAATGCTAATATGCTCATATAATCTGATGTAATAAAACTTAATTTATTAAGAATGCATGCTGATAGTTGTCTACCCACTTAGGGCATGGGGAAATAATTATTGGGCATGTATGAGGTGAGTAGACCAGTTTAAACTAGTTCAACTAGGTTTAGATCAATTAAAATTAATTAAAATTAACTTGAATTAATTTGAGTTTATTCATTTTTATGTATTATAGTTTATGGTTTTTATTTTGGATTCATTTATTGTTTGGTTTTGTTTTGCTTAGATTTTTTTTTAATTTTTTTTTGCATGGATAGAACAACTATGTATAATGGAAAATGACATATCCTATTATATGTGATTTTATAAAAATTAAAGATAAGGCATGCAAGACATGGTGTGTGCAACAAAAAAAAAGGGGGAAATGATATTGTACAATATTAGGGTTTTTGCCTTCCTCATTTTCCTTGTGTATTTTGTTTACTATGATGTGAGAGAAAAAAAATATCACCTTCTCATTTTTGACACATGATGTTAAAACAATGGAGTTAGGGTTTCCTCCTCAACCTAGTCTATATCTCTTTGTTGTGCATTTATGTGTTGTTGCTTTGTTATTTTATATCATGTTGTTTTTATATTTTTTTTCACCCTCACCCCAATCCACTCTTACCAACCCCAGGATAGATGCATACGACAAACATTCACATTGGTCAATCATCTCAATAGTGAGCACGACCAAGCACATTTAAATTTGAAGTTCTTATGAGATTTAGTGTATTAGTAATGATTTAAATACATCTTATTGTACATCATGTTGTTGTACACCATGTTTTTGTGTATCATGTTGTGCAATTCTATATTGTTGTGACTATGTTGGTGTGCCTCATGTTGTTGTATATCATATTTTAACGTATTATTGTGTTTAATGAATGTGTTATTGGGCATTGTATTGTTGTGACCATGTTATTGTGTATCATCTTGTTGTGTATTTTTTGTGTTGTTGTGCATCTTGTTACAATTGCATTTTCATGTTACTATGACATTGTTGTGTCAACTACGTGTTGTTCAACTTACTACTGGTGCATATACACATGTTGTTCAACTTGCTGTTCTTGCATATAAATGTTTTGTTCAACTTGTTGTTATTGCATATAAATGTTTTGTTCAACTTTTGTTATTGCATATACATGTGTTGTTCAACTCACTATTATTGCATCTACATGTGTTGTTCAACTTAGTATTATTGCATCTACTTGTGTTTTTCAACTTACTGTTATTAATATACATGTGTTGTTATTGAATTTATTCTCGTGATCATGTCATGGGTTTACATGTGTTGTAATATTTATGGTTGTTAAATGTGTTGTCAACTACATGTCTTTGAAGCTGTTAATTACTGTTGGATTTACAAGTGTTGCTGATTGCTTTGTTGGGGTAGTTCAATATTGTTGGCGTGATTACTATGTTTTTATTATGTGTGTTAATCCCTTTTCTGCTATGTGGATTAACCTCCAATATTACAGCACTTGCTATGGTAAAATGTTGTTTTGCATTTCACACACATCCACATGTTCTGCATTGCTCAATATAGTTTTGTATTATGCATCCAATTAATCTCCATGAATTTTATATTCATAAAAAATTATAAATTTGGTAGAACACATCATGTATCGCATGACTAATGGCATGTTTTTTTTTTGGTTGAATGCATAAACCAATTTGATTTCAGAATTTAGACATTTGTTTTTTTTTTATTTTTTAGTAATTTATCACTTAATTTTTTGAAAAAATAGCTAAAAAAATAAGCCAAAATATTTGGCTTTTTCCATTCAAAAAAAACTCATTCACATACAATCAAAACCCTCACTTTAATCTCCGCTTATCTATTCAACATTAATAAAAAAAATACAAACGACTTAATACTTAATACTATTAAATATTATTTAAAATTAATCTCAAAAAAAATTCTATTCCGCATTAAGTAAAAAAAATAAACGTCGCCTAAGTCTTTGGTTACATGTGAATTGAACATTACACTATATTTGAATAAATTTCTATTTGGGATATATCTAGAGGTGTCAACCGGGTCGGGCTGGGCTGGTCCGACCCTAAACACGACACGATTCGGCCATGCCTAGGCCTGTGTCATGTCGTGTCATGCCGAGGCCAATCATGCTTGTCCCGGCACGGTTCGATGGCCCGTGGCATGGCCCGCCGGCACGGGACATGTCCCACACCCCACCCCATCGCGAGCGGAGCACCATTCGGATAGAGAAAATGCGCGAGCACGAGTCTGATTCCACTCCGACCCAATCTGCAATCCTACCCGACCCGAATCCCCCCCCCCCCCCAACGGTTAAAAAAAATTAAAATTTGATTATCAACCGTTGGATTTCGCCTCCAATGGCTAGTGGGCAGAATCTGACGGCCCTCATGATTATGCCCCCTAAAAATCAATAAAAAATTTTAAAAAACATAAAAATTACTTTTTTTTAAAAAAAAAATTTGTTTAATCTATAAAATCATCATTTCCTCTCTATAACATTTATGTTTTTCATAAATATTTATTCTCACTCTCTCAGAATTCTCTCAAAGCACTTGCTCTTCTCTCTCTCTGGACTCGGGATTTCGTCATTCGGCTCGGCTTTACGGGACTCTCGACTCAAGTTTGAAAGTTTGAACTAGACTGTGGTGTACCGTGCACGTGATCTACCTCACTACTTTATGGATATTTTAAGTTTTTTTTGTTTACTCTCTCTAGTCTCGCTCTCTAATCCGAAAATCTAAAATCTATCATCTAGGCTCTACCATCTATTTAACAAAAATATAAAAAAATGACTAATACTAATGAAACATATTCAAATTTAGAAAATGAAAATCTTACACAGAGGTTTGAGACTGCTAAAACTTTGGTTTCTCAGTTGTCTCAACCCAAACATCTAAAAAACAAAAAACTAAGAGCTTCTGTAGTTTGGACTCATTTTAATATAATAAAATAAAAAAATGTTAGGGGTAAGGAAGAAGAAATGACACAGTGCAAATATTGTATGAGAAATTTAACTTGTAAGAGTTCGTTTGGAACTGGGCACCTAAAGAGGCATGCCGAATTATGCACCAAAAAACATGGTGCATTAGATCATAGGGAAACTCAACTTAGCACTATATTTTTTGAGATTGGATCGAGTTGAATCTCAAAGTTTACTCCCTTCATATACCGCAACGAGTTGGGTATGAAAGACATGACCAAACTTATCACATTGATGAGTCTTCCGATCATATTTTCGGAAGATTTAAAGGTAGTGAGCATCATGCAGACATATTTTCGGTCTGCTTATCGTAAGATTCCTAGGGCCACATCTAGGAATGATATACTAACATAATATAGGTCAGAAAAACAAATAATAATTAATGAATTTATGGCATATAGTGGAGTGATGTCCATGACGTCAAATATCTAGACAAGTCACGATGTATCATCTTATGCATGTTTCATTAGCCACTATGTAGATTCTAACTGGACAATGAATAAAAAATTTTAGGATTCTATGAGATTCTCCATCATCATGATGGCCCGACCATTTTTGAGTGTATGATGAAAATCTTTAGTGAATATAAAATTCAAAATAAAATATTTAGTATCACATTCGATAACGCATCTAATAATGGAGTAACGATTAACATGTTTGTTAGGAATATTAGAGACGTATCATTAGGAGAGATCTTTCATGTCAAATGCATGTGTCACGTGATTAACCTGATTGTACAAGCGGGTATGAATGTGTGTTCACCCGCATTGGATAATATACTTAATGCACTAAAATATATTTACACTCATCATAGACAACAAGAGTTTGGTAGTCTCTTTTTGTCTGTGAATCTTAAGAAGAAGAAATTCCAATCGGATGTGAGACACCATTGGAATTGCACGTACTTAATATTGGAGTCATGTGTGGGATACAAACAAGTAATATCCGACTACGTCAATAGTAAGAGTGACGAACTTATTATTGACGAAATTGACTGGGCTTCAGGAATTTTATTTATGAAATTCCTGAAAATTTTTATGACACGACGAACATGTATTCGTCGGTTTATACTCCCACGACTTACATTGCACTCAAATGCATATGTGACATTAGTAGCATGTTTAGAAAATATCGAGCTGACCCGACACATAGCCATATGATTACAGATATGAAAACCAAGTACTTAAAGTACTGGTCCACCATTTCATCTCTTTATTATCTAGCTGCATGCATGAACCCTAGGGTTAAGGTAGATGGGGTAGAAAATACTCTGACTTATAGTTCCTCGTGCATGAACCTAGAAGACCCACTTAAAGGGTTCATTCACAAGAAGTTGACTGACCTGTTTACATACTATGATATTAGGTATGGTAGTAGTAGTAGTGAGACTGTGATTACGGACATGGATACCTTCTTTGAAGATGATGATTTTTTCATTCAATTAGCGAGGGGGAAACGACAGGGTGGATAGTTACATAGGAACGAACTTTCTCGGTACTTAGATACCGATTACTACTTAATCATATCACATTCTGATACTAAGAATCTTAATATATTATAGTGATGAAAATCAAATGAGTCAACCTTTCTTGTGCTATCTAGGATGACACGGAATCTACTAACTCCTCCGGTGTCAAGCGTAACATCGAAATCTACTTTTTCTGTTGTAGTGAACGTGATTTCGGATAGGAGATCAAGATTACATCCAGATATTGTTGAGAACTTGGTCTGTTTGAAGGATTGGAAGGATTCGAGGTTTAATATCCAGGATCATGCTGGAGCTAAGACAGGGATTGCATTCGCTGGGAAAGTGGATGAGTTGATTGCTGATGATGATGATCCATATGATAGTAAATTTGATATTACGATTGATGAAGCTCATGATATGCCGATTAATGATTGACATGGTTGCCGGTTGCCCATGCCCGTGGGTTGTCAGATGCCAGTTACCAATGTCACGCCACGCCACCCCACATGTCATTTGTCATTACCACTTGATTTTAATTTTTTATGCCTCACGGTCATAGACACAATTGATGATTTGTGTTATTTATTCTTGATTCTGATTTTTGATTTCAATATTTTGTTTTGTATTGATTGTCCACTTTTTTATTTACGTTACGTTATATTTGGTTTGGTTCGGTATCTATTGGCCGATTGGATATTTGGTTTGCTTTTGTTTTTGTGACTTTGTAATTTTTTTAACGAAATTTTTTGTTTAATTTATTTTTGTATTTAAAATTTTCATTTAAAACTCTATAATTTAATTTTAATAAATTATAATCTAAATTTATTAAAAATTAAAAAAAAATTTAAACTCTATTAAAATTTTATATTCAATAAATTTCAAGTTACAAATTTAAAATTTTTAAACATTATCTATATATAATATAATATATATTTTAATTTTTATATATAGTTTAATACAAAACTTTAAATTTTTAAAAATAAAAAAAAAATTATTTTTATTAACCAACCCTGTATGGGCCTAATCCAGCACGATACTTTTACCGCCAGGCCGGCAAGTCGTGACGGGGCTGGCTTTAATAAACAGTGTCAGGCCAAGCACGACTACAGTAACCATGTCATGCCTAGCGTGGCACAAAAGCATGGTCGTGCTCACAAAAAATAGGCCGGCCCGGCACATCCCATTTGCCACCTCTAGATATATCATTTTATTTTTAATTAATTTTTGGTCATTATTTAAAAATCAATTTAAAATGTCATAAAATGAAAATTCAAAATAACGATCACATAAAACCACTTGTGCTGTACCCAAGCAACATGTGCCCAACATATACACATGCACACAATCACAATGTGGGTATATATAGATACATGTGACATATATGTACACAATACAATACACACACACACACATACACACATACCATATATAGAGCATTTTTTGTATATACATGTATGTATATTTACATGCAACAAAATAAATGTTTTATTTTTTGTATATACATGTGTGTATCATTTATCATATATATATATATATATATATATATATATATATATATATATACACACACACACACACACACACACCATATGGATAAATATGTCATCTATATCTATACATAATATATTTACACTTTATATATATAAATAGAGAGTGTGTGTGTGTGTGTGTGTTTGTTTGAGGTCACAAATTCAATTCCCACTCTATCCTCTACTACGGGGCAAGGATATCCCTTTTCTCACCCTGACATTATGGGGATGCATAACTCAGGCTATTGTATATATATATTGTAGAGATTTATGCAGCATATTTATCTATACAACATACATAGCATATATAGGTGAGAGAGAGAGAGAGAGAGTTGCAGAACATCATTGCTTTATTATAAGAGCAGCGACATCAATGATCAAATTATAGCATAGTTCATGAGCCCCTTTCTTTGTGTTATTGTTAAAACAAAAAAAAAACATTTTATTCTTATATATAGATTGGAATGGCACTCACCATGTTTAGAAATGTATAGCATTATTCTTTTGTGGGAAATATGCAACATAGAATGTACAACACAAGATGATGTTTGTTAGAGCTGAATATATGTTAAAGTAATATTATTGTAGTGGATATTAGTTTTAATCCCATTTCTAATCAAATTCTATTAATTTGTTTTCAATAAGAATATACAAGAGCTAATTTGTATTTGATAATCATGCATGTATCTCTTTTATTAAATATAGTAGATGAATTAATGTGTAGAATTCGATTTATATATAAAAAATTAAACCATTGATTCATGTTAAATATGAGAAATTAATTCATAATCTAAATAAAGTTGGACACGCTAATTTTAATATAATTAATATAAAATAATACATGAATTAAGTTTTGTCTTTTTGGGCTAATTCATTGCGTGTTTTAAATAATACATTGACATAATCAAAACATGTGCTAATTTGAGGTGATTAATTTTAATACTGACATATAAAATTCTTAGTACCTCATAATAATTATTAATATTATTACTTTTATTCTCAAGATAATTAATAAACACATATATTTATTATTAATTGTTTTAATTCATAATGAGTGACATTTAAATATAAATCAATAACTTCAATGAGTTGAATAACTACATTAATTATATGATACAAAAATTTATTTTCAATAGAATTCAAATTTTATAAATTGTATTGATGATATTTTTTAAAAATACTTATAAGTTTTGATTATGGCAAATCATACAAGTAAATATAAATTCAACACATCAAATGAGTTAAGTAAAATTTCTTTAAAAAAAATAATTATTAATTAAATAAAATTATTAATAATTTAATGTAACCAATAAATTTTTCTAATCTTAATATTGGCAGATAATTATGTATTTAATAATAAGCACAATTGATTAATTAAATAAGTGAACGAATACAACTATAATTTTTTAGTATAATAATTATAATTAATGGAAATAAATTTATTTATTCACATCGGAAGTCCAAAATCTTATTTGTGCCTTTAGGTCCATATCATATTTTCAATTAAAATTACAATTGACTGCTTAAAATAAATTGGAATTCCTAGGATATTCAATATTATGCAAATATACTTCTAACCTGATTATCACATTATTCCTAGATCTACAAGTAAATACATCATGATAATATATTATAATTAAAAATAATAATTAATAAATTTATAAAATATAATTGAGTAATGTCTATAAAATTTGATATCTAAACTAATCATAATAATGTATCATTTATATGTTTTACCATCAAATTTAAAGATTTAAAATAAAAACTTAATAAAAAAAATTTAAGATTTTTTGAGATTTTCTATTCTCATAATAGTCATGTCATATGACTGTATGATAACTTTTTTTTAAGAAAAATATAATAATCAGAATACAATATTTAATATTATTTTCGAAAATACTTTTGATAATAAAATGATTGTTAATATGTTTGTTAAAATTATTAGATACGGGAAATTAATTCAGATTTTTTTAGTTAAGTATATGAATTACATAATTAATCTAATAGTACAAAAAAAATAAAAATTATTTCTCCAACATTAACAAATTATTAAAATACCTTAGGATGTCTACCATACAATAAAAATTTAATAATTTCTATTTATTTGTGAACTTATAAAAAATTCAAATAAATATGAGATATCATTGAAATAATACCAACCTCACATTGAAATTATGTATTAGCTACAAACAGGTGATATCCAACTATATCAATAATAAAAGAAATAAACTTATTATTTATAATTCAAACTATAATTTAATTTTTTTTATAAAATTCCAAAAAAAAATCATGACATGAAGTATATATGTTCATCTATATACATTTTCACAACTTATATTACACTTAGATATATATATATATATAATATTAATAATATATTATGAAGTATAAAAGTCATCATATATTTAATATCATAATTATTAAAAAAAGATTAATCATTTAAGATATTAATCTTCCATTTCAATTCTATAATCTATACTACTTAGCAGCCTTTATGGATCTTAGAGTAAAAATAAAAATGATATAAAATATTTTGACATACATATCTATGTATATAAACTAAAAATAACAATCAAAGAATTTTATTCACGTAAAGAAATTAACTACCTTATTTATATATTATGACATAAAGTATAATACTTATAATTAGACTTTGAATATGGACATAAATATTATATTCAAAGATAATGACTTCTCCATTCATACATGAAAATGTATACCAAAAAAATTTTACACACTATTAACTAAAATGACAAGCTAGTCCGTCAAATAAGAGAGACGAATACAAAATATATATTTTTTGTAACTAGCAATATTAATTTAGATTAGAAATCAAAACTATAAAAAAATATCATAAAAGTATTTCATACTTAAAAGATTGAAAAGAATCAATGTTTAGTATTTAGTATAATACATAAGAGATCATTACAAAAAATAATTCATGAAAAATAAAGATAAAGGATATAAAGTATTATTAACGATACATTCAGATGCATACAAGTTGATGATTATTTATATATGTATCCCATATTTATGTTGATAATAACTCATGAATTTTAATTTTTTTTATATGACAATAAACTAAAATTATCAATATTTATGTTTTTACTATTTTTCATTCCATAAAATCATCCAAGATTATTCTACAAGAGAAGAAGTTAACATGACTATCTAGGCACAAAATTTTCCATTCATGATTCATTAGTACTCTATCCAATTTGCAACAAACTTTCCCATTAGTCCAAGCATAATATAGCCCTAATGAAGAGAAGTATTATAAACTCAAAGTGAAACAACATCTAATGAAGTTAGAGCATTCATATTTTTTAACAACCAGACCTCCATTTTTGTCAAGACCAGATAATATAAATTTATTATTCTTCATTACAATTCTGGGAGAGCTCTTACAACTTTGATATTTTTCATAATTTTTAGGATTAGACAATATCTCAAAACCTTAATGGACAAGAGTCTGTCATCTAATCATTCTGACAAGTATATGGGTTGCACATGTAGTAGAATAAAATTTTGTCTAGATATCAATCCCACAAGGATTGTGTAGGTAATTAGATCAATCAATAATGAGCCAACTACTACTTTGCTTGAAAGGATAAAACTATGATTTTGGAAAGATTCTTAGATTCTAGGGTAGGATCATTCTATTATGCATGATGGTTTATCTAAATAGTTTGGTTATTATTATATTTGATTGTAGAACAAAGGTTAAATGATTATTAAAACATCCAATTGTCCTAATGGCATACACATTAATTAACTTTTAGTCCTCCCCAATGATGATCTCTTCATAATTGTCCCCTCATAACTTTACCACCGAAACAACAAATCATTCTTATTTGAGAGATATTCACAAGTTCATATCTTTTAGGTAACTCATTGTCTGCCCTTGAAAGTTACAATGTATGTACAATTTTATTATCTGACCTCATGTGTCATATAGATGTTAACTAATTGGTAGTTATTGTATATGTACTTTTAGTTTCGTGAGCACCTTACGTGCATAGTTAATATATTCTTATGATATAAACTCACTAGCAAAATTCATATGATATAAACTCATAAAAGTCTCACTACCGTATGCCATCATCTACTATAATAACACAAGACTGACGCACTAAAGATGAAACCCTTAAAAAAATATCCTATAAAATACTCACATCAATTAAGGGTTGGTTCTTCTAAGATATGCACAATGGATTGGTTAATAAAAGTATTCATACTTTCATGTTCATGGGCATCATTCTCTCACAACCTCAACATTGGATTTTGTTGTATAAATGTGTCTCATACAGCATGATTGAAAGGGCAATCACTTCTTTGATACCATTATGCATGAGTTTCCTTCTTATCTTATTTGTAACTATTCACCATGATAATATGATCAAACCTACTAATAGTAATACTATAATTTTAGTTCTATATAAATATCACACCCATTAATAATCAAACCACAAAAAAATCCTAACATTAAAATCAATAAATTAAGCATCCATCACACGATATGAAATACACTAATCCTAGACCTCAATTTGGCCTAACATTAGAGAGAAATTCACATGACATAATTTCAGATATATCTCATGAAATTTTGGGTTCCCAGTAATAATACTCATGAGTATCTAAGACTAAAACCATAAATCCACACTTTTTGTTCTTGTGTCTCATATTTTCCCTTTGGTGGGAGTCAAAATTTGTGCCCTTCACAAGGGTTTTATCCTTATTCATTTCATTGTCTTTTTACTTATGGATCTATCCTAGGTTTGAATGAAATTTTGCCCCCAAATATCTTAGATTTTAATCTCTTTTCTATTGCTTAGAAATCTTTTCCAAAAATCCCTCATTTTACCCTTTTATTCTTGAATGGCTAGGTGTGAATTTAAGTAGAAAATTATGATTTTTAAGAGTGTCATGGCTTTGACTTTTCATCTCTTTAACATAGATGTGAAGATGGGAATGAGTCATGACTTTGGTCTTTTCTCTACTTTAAATTGTCATATTGCTGAAATAGTCTTGGTTCTAGATTAGTCTTTGAAACACATAGTTGAAGTGCTTAAAATGAGCCAAAATTTTGGCCTCCCCCTTGCATAAAATTGTTGTGATGTTGGAAATGATTGTGACTGTGTATTTCATCTTAATAACACTAGACAAGATACAAGTAATGATCATAGCTTGTGTAATTTATTTTTGTAAGCCTAAGTTATAATAGTGAGAATGATGATGGATTGTGTATTTTGTCTCTACAACCCAAAGTCTTGGTGCAAGAAATGAACTATGACTTTGGTCTATTTTCTAGAGAAAAAAGTCATGGCCCTTGAAATGAACATGGATTAAGTAAGCACTCTCTAAAAATCATTAAAGCTAAAAGGCATGAAAATGGAGAAATGTCATGGCTTTTTCTTAGTCCTGGTGGCTTTTTAATGAGAAATTCATGATATTGGAGGATACCATGACCATTTAGCACTTGTGAGATATTTGGTAGTTGTTACATAAAATTAATGGTATAGCCATAAAAATATTATGAGCTAGTATGACTATGACTCCAAAAATTAGCTAAAAAGAATGTTAAATAATTACGTTAATGAGATGGTTAAATCATTACTTATGAAGATTACTTGACTATTTGTGTCAAGTTTCGTCCATGTTTAGATATAAAAACTACCTTATAAGCTAAATGAGGTGTAACACAGTAATACCACAATAAATTTTGACTTTACATAGAGGTATCAAATGAGTCAGGTGTAGGGCTGCCCAGCCCGATTTTATGCCACCCAACTGGGCTTCCGTGTTGTGCCAGGCATGAAATGGTACAATAATCGTGTCGTGCCTGACCTGACACGGCATCTTCAGGCCAGGGCCAGTCAGTTGAGAAACCGTGCCGGGTCGGGCCCGTAGGAACAAGTTTTTAAATTTTAATAATTTTTTTAAGATTATGTTATTTATGTATTCATTATTTAGTTTATGTTTAAAAATTTTTAAATTTTAATACTTTAAAAGTTTTTTTTATGTTAATTGTTTTTACTTTTTAGTAATTAGTTAATGTTAATTATTTTTAATACTTTAAAATTTATAAAAATGTGTATGTGTTTCAGACTATCAGACATCAATGTAAGTGTATTAAATATTTAAATACAATTAATAAAACATTAAAACTTAAATATGAAAAAAAAATTAAAACTAATACAAAATGAAAATAAAAACAAATTAAATATTCAGGTTTAAACTTTCGAATATCACAACCAAAAATTAAATAAATACAAATGACAAAGATAAATACAATATAAATAAAAATGAGTAAATTAAAATTAAATATCAAAATTAGACATAACACATTAGTGTCATAATCTGGCAATCATCAACCGTCAAGTGTCAACGTCATCAATCATCAATCATCATATCATTATCATCCTCGATAATAATATTATTATCAACACATGGATCATCATCAGCAATCAACTCCTCCACTTTTGCTATAGTCCCAGCACAATCTTGGATGCCTAAACTTGAAACCTTCCAATCCTTCATGCATGCTAAAGCCTCAACAATATCTAGATATAATCTTGATCTCCTATCCGAAATCACATTTACTACAACAGAAAAAGTAGACTTCGATGCTACGCTCGACACTAGAAGAGTCAGCAGATCTCATACTATCTTAAATATCATGGGAAAGGTAGACTCGTATAATTTTTACCACTGTAACTAATAATCAAGATTATTAGTATTAAAATGTAATAGGATTGAGCAGTAATCAGTATCTAAGTACCAAGACAGCTTGCTTCTATTTGATAGTCAACCCCATCATTTCCTCCTCACTAACTGAATAGAAAAGTCATCGTCTCTGGATATATTATCCATGTCCTTACATAGAGTCTCACTACTATTACCACTATACCTAGTATCGTAGTATGTAAAAAGCTCAGTCAACTTCTCGTGGATGAGCCCTTCAGGTGGGTCTTCCAAGTTCATGCACGAGGAATTGTAAGTTAAAATGTTTTCTACCCCTTCCACCTTAACAGGGTCCATGCATGCAACCAGGCAATAAACATATAGAATGGTGGATCGGTACTTTAAGTATTTGGTTTCAATCTCAACAACTAAATTCGCTAAGTGTTGGGTCATCTAGATACTTCCTAAACATGCTATTAATGTTGCATATGTACCTTAGTGAAGTGCAAGTCGTAGGAGTATAAACTGACATACACATGTCCGTTGTGTCATAAAAAATCTTTAGGGATTTTCCTATATGAAATTTTTGTAGTCCAGTCAGTATTTTCAATAATAAGTTTTTCACTTTTACTATTAACTTAGTCGGATATCACGTATTCGTATCCAACAAATGACACCAATATCAAGTAAGTATAATTTCAATGATGTCTTACATCTAATTAAAATTTCTTCTTCTTAATATTCATAGACAAATAGAGACTACTGAACTTCTGTTGTCTATAAGGCATACAAATATATTTTAGTGAGTTATGTATATTTTCTAAAGTGGGGGCACACACCTTCATCCCACTTGTACAATTAGGTTAATCACATAACACATGCGTCTAACATGAAAAATCTTTCCTAATGATATATCTTTAATATTCCTAACAAACATGTTAATCACTACTTTATTATTATATGCATTATCGAATATGATACTAATAATTTAATTTTGAATTTTATATTCTCTAAAGATCTTCATCATACACTCAAAAATGATCGGGCTATTATGTGGATAGAGAATCTTAAAATTTTTTTATTTAGAGTCTATTTTGAATCTACATAGTAGGTGATAGGGCATGTATAAAATGTATCATCGTGATTAGTCCAGATATTGGACGTTATTGATACCACTCCACTATAATTCCTAAATTCATTAATTATTATTTATTTTTCTAACTTATAATATTTTAGCATGTCATTCCAAGATGTGGACCTAGAAATCCTATGATATACTAGCTAAAAATATATTTGTATGATATTGATTATCCTTGGATCCTTCGAAAATCTAATCAGATACCCATCATAGTGATTAGTTTGGTCATACCCTCCCTTCCCAACTAACTGCATACATATTTACACTGTGTTGATTCTTCTTCGACACCCCTAATTTTTTTTTATTTTAGTATATTAAAGTGAGTCCAAACTACTGAAGTCCTAGTTTTTTTTTAGATGTTTGGGTCGAGGTGACTAAAGAAACCAAAGTTTTGGCAGCCTCGGACCTTTGCGTAAGATTTTCATTTTCTAAATTTAAATTAATTTCATTTTCATTATTTAAATTTCTATTTATTATTTTTTAATCTTTTTAGACTAGAGAGTAGAGTAGAGAGAGAGAGAGACTAGTTAAGTTAACAGTTAACTAATTAAAAAATATAAAATACCTCATAAAGTATAAATCAAATCCAAACACCAAAGCCAAGTTGTGAGTCCCAAAAAGTAAAGCTGAAATCCCAAGAGAGAGAAAATTAGGAGAGAGAGAGAGAGAGAGAGAAGAGCAAGCCTTCAAAACAAGAGAATGAGATGATTTATGTATTTGAAAATCATAAATCTTAAAGAGATGGGGTGAGAGTTTTATAGATTAATAATAATAATTAAAAAAAAGTTGTTTTATTTTTTTAAATTTTAAATAATTAAAAAAGATGCAAAATTTTTAGGGTCGTCGGATTCTACCCCATAGCCATTTGGGTCGATTCAATCATCGAACCAACCCAAATGGTCCATTTCAGAACCTTCGGTTTCTAGATTAGCCATTGGGGTGGACTCGGACTCGGGTTGAAAAAGATTGCGAGTCCATTTTTGGGCCCAACAAAAAATTTCGGATCTGTCTGGCTTTGGAATATCAGTTCGGGTTGGAGCATCGTGCTAGCTAAGTCGAGATAATTTTTGGCTCATGCTGAGAAACTGTGCCCACGGCACTTGATACCTGGTCATGCATAGCCTAGCACGATGCTCGATTGGCCTCGTCATGGCACGGCACGAAGCATGCCATGAACAGGCCTGGCACGGGCATAGGCATAAGTTATTCTCGTGCTAGGCCGGGCATGGCCGAATTGTGTCGTGCCTTGGGCCGGGCCAGCCCGGCCCTTTTGACACTTCTAACTTTACATAATTTTTTCTTTATTCCTTCTAAAGAAATCCACTAAGTCTCAAATCTCATACAAAAATTACTTAATTTCAAAATTATTGTTCAAATTCTATCAAAACTATAATTTAGTGAAATTATTATATTAAAACATTTTTTACATACAAATTACAAACACAGTATGCATAATTACCAAAATTAACTAGTATCATTAAATAAAACACATATAGAACAAGAGTGAACGAAAGATCATTGGGATATAAAAGTAAACCAAAGATCTAGGATATAAGATTTCGTAGAAAGGACAAAGATAGGCAATAAACAAAGTATAGTCTAAATTCTATTTTTTTTTTTGATATAAATAACTTTTAGATATATATGTAGTATGCTAAGAAGAGATGTCTAGTATGTTAATGTCTACAAAAGTATGATATCATAATATAACAATTCTCCCTTTAATATTCCTTAAAAATTTATTAACTAATTTAAATTGCTTGAATTTGTTTTTATAAGCCATGCAATCTTCAAGTCATCCAATTTTACCTCTAAGATTCCAAGGATATCAATATGATGTATATTGTTAATCCTTACTACTTTTTTGTTTAATGGGATGATTGAAACCCCTTATATTCCAACTCGTAATTCACATAAGGTAATATTATAGTCCTAATCATATTTATAATCTTGAGGCATTATCCAAGTAAGACTTCTATTAATCAAGGTCCATTCCACCTATTTATGTCACCCAACTTAGAGAGAGACTCACTGATATACCACTCTACTCGCAAAGAAATGTATAAAGAAATTTATTCATACCAATTGTCATTCTCATAATTACCCATAATTTGTTTGGTTATTCATAACATATATCTCAGCCTACAAATACCTACTCTCATAAGTTTATAGAAGATATTTTGTATATAGTTAAGCATACATTCAAACAAATGAGAAAGCATCCACATTACACACAACCATGTCATATATATCCATACCATCTACACTATCCACAAGAAATTCTTTTGGGATATAAAAACCCCAACCTATCCCACCTTAATAGAAAAGGGTTCATTTGGGGGACATCACAAGTGGTGTTACTCTAAAAAGAATACCTCCAAAAATTAAAGTCACATAGAAGTCTTCAAGGGTCAACCATAGTACAAGAAAGACACCTTAACTGATTTGATGAATTCATTGAAGTCAACCATACAAGAAAGATACCTTAGCTGATGTGATGAATTCATTGAGGTCAACTATATAAGAGAGATATCTTAGCATGTAATTCATTCCGCTTGGGCTTTGAGACTCCTTTCTTTTCTTCTCTCATTTTCAGCCTGGTGAACCCATATCTCTCTTCTACTTGCATTCTTGAGTTCTAACTTTGTGGTGGGTAAGAATCATCTTCCAAGGATACATCTTTTTCTTGTTCACAATTGGAGTTATACTACTCTTTGTATTCATCTTGATCCAAAGTTTCATCTTAGATCTAATATTAATTCTATTTTTCTTCCTTCTACTAGTTATCTGAATTTTGCATGTTCTAAGACCTCCTCCATTCCTCTAAAATGTACCCAAAGAGATTATACCTCATATTTTAAATAGAAAGTTGCTCATATAGGATAGAAAGTAAAATCTTATTTCCATCAATGAAATTTAGGATGATCATATTTTGAAGATTTCCATTTAAATCAACTTCTGCAGGGACTCTAACAATGGATATCTTAGAAATATTAGAAGTTTGTCCATGTGAATGGGCTTACAACTTAGCTGATTGTCTTGTCAAGTCCAAATGAATTCCAAAAGTTGATTGGAAAGTTAAAAGGTTAATCTATTTTGGTATTTTAGTCATCTCTTGGAGCCCATAATGAAATCCAATTGAGAGGGTTTTCACATGCACAAGTCTACTAAAAACCAAGTAAGAACTCGAATTTAGTATTGATTTCATATCCTTCACATTGTAGAATCTAAAAATGATCCAACCACTTGGGTGTTTGGTGACTTAAGCTAGAACTTTCCACTACTTCTCCATAAACTTCTTTCAGAAGTAAAGAACCAAGATGCATATAGATTAAGTATCTAATTAGGCAATATCCCAATGCTTAATGCTTTGTCAACGGTCTTCTTGTCCATAGAATGCCTTACATGGTTGGGAAGTGGGAAAGTAACTTAATTTAGTGGTGTTTGTAAGGGATTAATTCCTAACAAACAAACTATTCTTAAAAGTATTATTTTTCTCAAATATTTTCCTATACTATTGTTCCCTAATAGGATCAATAGACTATTTTATATCACTATTAGGCATATCTACAACAAAATTGTGGTGTTTTGACTTTCCTTTTGTAAACTCAAGTTTAGGCATATCCTTTTTTCTGGTCATCGCATCCTTCATGTTCATCATCTAAATTTTGATCTTTAGAGGCCTGCATCTCTTTTGAAACTTCATGACTTTTCTATGACTCAAAAGAAATAGTAATAGGAAAATTCATTGAGGATCCAAAATATTTCCATTTATGTTTTGGTTTTCAATCCATGCATATTCTTTATGCATAATAAAAGTTAAATTAGAAAGATAATTCCAATCTGTTAAAAATTCTTTCTGATTCAAATAGCACAATTTTACTAGAGAAATCTATATCCTGATTATGTTTATTATGTGCATCACATTTTTGGGAAGAGATTCCATTATACGAAGAGGAAGTGAACAATAAATATGAACTGGAATCTGATAAAATTTTATGAAAACGTGATTTTTGAATATTATTCTCTTCGATAATGAATTCAAATGTACTAGAGTCATTTTCTATTTCTTTTACAATTTGAAGAAAATACCTTATCTATGTTTTGAGCCACCATTGATTGGGCCTCAATATGTCCAATGCCTACAGGGTTTTGTCACTGTTTGAATCCTCAGATTCTTTGTTTCCTTTTTAATATATTCATTAAAATAAATAGAAATTAGATAATAAAATAATATAGGGTGGTCCCACTTATCCAGCAAGTGTATTCACATCAGCACAGAAAAAAACTTGAAACTTGAAGCAAATTAAAATGGTTTTCTAAGAAAGTAGGAGGCACATGAAGAAAAGAAATGGGAGCATTTTTAAGGGATTTCTGATTAAGAACTCTTTCGATGAGCATCTTACAACATTTTTCAATTGAAGAGCATTAATGAGAGGACGAATTCATGGACATTATTTTGAGTTTTTATAAAATTGATGGGTTTAGAATAATTTTGATGGTAATAGATCAAATTTCTATGTATGAAACATTCTTTCTGGTAACAAGGGAATGCATGACAAAAGAGTAACAAAACTATTCAAAATATATGACAAAATATTGAGGTACTCATATTCTTCAAATTATTAGCAATGATTTGGCAAAGATTTGCAGGTATAATCAGACTGAGAAATTCATGATGATTTGATCAGATTTGAAATTTTTTACTAGTACTAATTACTAGACAAATGGAAAACTAAGAGAAAATTTTACTAGAGATATTTTTGCAGTACTTTGTAAGTGCATCGCAATGAGAATGACCAAAATTATTAAGATGTGGCAGCATTCCTTTATAACTTATAGTGGAGAGATGCTTTTGTACAAAGTTCTTGTGAGATAGTAATTGGACAACAATCATATATTACTTGTCAAATCTAGCATCTTACTAATTTGTAGAAAGTAGCAAGAACATATGGATTGGATCGAGTTTGTCTAAATAAAGAAACAAAACAATCTAAGACATAGATATAATATAAAACATGAGATGAACAATATAAAAAATTAAATGATTTGGTACTTGTAAGACTATATTCAACACTTTCACCCAAAAGAGATCACAATGTATTTCTATGATGGTATCAAGGACCTTTTCACATTCATTATGAAGTAAGGTAGCCTACTAACACGAGTTTTCTATAAAGCTTAAGGTCCATCTAATTTTCAACACAAGTATGCTAAAACTACTTCGAGAAGATCCATACAATCTTACTTGAAGCAAGTCTTTTTGAGCAATCATTTGAAAGAAGATCATACCCGAAACAAATGTTGAATATATTTTGATTGGTCATAATACCAAACAAAAAAATTTTTATATCAAGACCAAAATATTTGATAAAATAGATATGACAGCCTTATAGTGAAGCAAGCCAATAACTAACTAAATAATTGTGAAATTTCCAAGAAGTGAAAATCAAATTTCATAAGAAGATGTGATGCTGAAGTAGCTGAATTAGGTGGGAGAGGATTGTCATAACTAACCATCTTGATGGACTATGACTTGAATAAAAATATGATAGAGCCCACTCTTTTGTAGAGATCATGGAAGATATTAGAATGTCCCAGATTCTCCAAGATGAGCCCACTAAGATATTTTAGAATTCTCTAAGATTTTGCTTTTGTTTCATATGATAATGATACTTGGCATAATTTTTACTGGTAATATAAGAGACTCTCCCTATATAAAAAGAATATCACATCACTTATATTTATTTTAAAGTTTCATGATTATCTATGATTTTACTTTTTGTCTTTAATATTTATTTCTATTGTTTGATTTGTGAGTACGATTCTCTTGAGTGATGAAATAATATGTTGACTAGGCAAGCATGAAGTATAATTATTAGACAAAGGTCATACGTAATTGTATTAAATTGAGTCACACATGGTTATTAGTGAATTGGAATATTAATCTAAAAAATCCAAGCTAGTCTAACATAGTGACCAATTGGTTAGCTCCATCCACATATAGATAGTCACCAAAGTTTATGCATATCATTGTGCACATATAATTGTGGGTGAGAGTCGATATTATTGGTGTGTTCGTGCAAAAATCTACAATAATGATAAAAATATTGATACTTATGGATATATATGTATTTAGCTTTTACTGATAAATCTGAAATATTAGATAACACAAAAATTAATCAAAACTCAAAGTTAAAAAAAATTTCCTAAATGATATAAAATGCAATAGTATATATCTTAAAATTATGCAGTATACAACCAACCTAACTTATATGATAAGAATATCATTTAATAATAAATTTTGTAAGTGTATATTCATTATTATGTTATATTTAATATTATTAGAAAATAAAATTGTGATAGTTGATTATAAATATTAAAATATGAATATAACATATTTAATATTAAAGTATAATTAATATTAAAAGATGATAAATTTAATTGTATTAATGATATAAAATAAATTAAGGTTTTTAATATTTAATTAATATATAAATGATATATAAATTTTATTTAGAAAATTATCATTATAATTTTATATTTTGTTAATATTAGTTAAATGAAAATAAAAAAAACAATCAACTTAATTGGTTCATTAAAAGACTTTTAAATGAAAACTGATGTATTTATTATTTATGGATTTGATCAGGATTTGAGTCCACCTCTATATTGGTCCGTGCTTAGCGGTGTGTTGTCATCATGGTTATTTTAACAATCAAGTGGTGTGAGAAATTTGAGTAATTATTATGCAACCCACATCAATCATTTATATAGCATTTCAATGCTTTATAAAACAAGGGTTGGAAACTCTCATTGTAGCCACATAGGGTGAAGCATATAAGCTTTAAAGACTAGGGAAAGTCCCTGAGTCATTGCAATAGAGATGTTAACTCAGAAACAAGCTCTCCTATCTAGATTCAATTAGCTTTTCAAAGTGGGTGTGAGATGTAGATAGAAATTGTACTAAATTCATGGGATACATAGAAGAATTGATAAATATATTGCTTAGTCTACTAGTGGACAAACAAAATGGGGCTTACATCCTTGTGCGAAATCATTTTTTATGTTTAACCAAAAATCAAAAAAAAATCTTACAAGCTATTATATGGTTTATTTAAAAAAAATAGTAAGCTTATAATTTTAATTAAATTGGATTTGATGAACCAATAGTATAATAAATTGATTGGAAAATGTGCAAGATCACCAATCCTTGAACAACACGAGTTTGGTTCTCACACATGTTGGATACATTTCCTAGGATATCTTTACCAAATATCATCTTTATATGGCTTGGATGAGACCTTAATTGCTCCATCCCTAGGGTTTCAAGACTCATATATGAGGGGCTTAAAGATAATAGGAGATGAATTGAGAGGATGAGGAAGAGAATAACAAAAAAAAAAAATTTGTTAGATGAAAATACCATAGTTAATTCTAATTAATTTTTCTTCTTTGGTGGCAACTATTTTTTTGTCTAACCAAAAATTAAATAAAAAAGAAATGTATTAATTATCATATAAAATATTATTTATAATCATTATATTTCTTATATACCCTTATCTTTATCTTAGTATAATACAATTATATTAATAGGACAAATATATCCACATATTAACCCACATAACATTATTATCCTAAAAATATTATATGATATCCACTTATATTTTTTATGCATACTTATTTTTCATTTTTAGATGATATAATTAAATTAATACAATGAATATTCCCCGGGTATTTCTTCAAATAGTAGAGGTGAACTTCAATTTTTCTCATCAACAAATTATGTTTTTAATTGGTCAATATATAATTAGAAACTATTCTATGATTTAATTTTTAAAAAAGCTTTGTTAACTAAAATTATAATTAATTATGATTATAAGATGAAAATTCTATGACTAAATGGATTAACAAAAAGATGTAGATATTCATGTGTGCTAGTTTTTTTACGTTTAACCAAAAATCAAATAAATTGATAGAAATTATTAATTATCATATAAATATTATTTGTGTCCACTTATATTTCTTATGTACACTTGTTTTTATTTGTGAATTATGTAACTATTTTAATAGAATAGATGTGCTCTTATAGATTGGTTCAAATGGTTGAATGAGCTTTAGGAATTCAACATGTTCGTGAGATCTAGAGTTTGAATCTTATATTTAAATAATGATAATTGATTTTTTTTCAAACTTACTTAGATGTGGAATCATGTGTCAAATGTCCATTTTTACTTGAGATTAGTTGATGTGCAATTAATCAAGTCGGACACCCATAGTTCAAAAAAAAAACGAACAGATATTTTTTGTGAACACTTTATTTCCATTATTTACAAAATATTCTATTTCTGAATTTAAAACTTGAGTTATTTTTATGCACACTTAACATTTTTGATTGCTCAATAAATAATTAGAAACTATAATAGGAATTTTTTTTAATGATATAGTGTTGGGGTGAAATATGTTAATAAATTGTGTAACTGTATGTATATACATCTAACAATTAAATTAGATATCAATCCCACAAAGATTGGTATTTTTGGTTTGGAATATTATCAAACCCTTCTACTATATTGGCTCAAAAAAGATACTCGATTCAAAAGGTCCTAGGGTTGATCTACTTCGTTGTGTTTGATGATGGCCCTTGCTCAACATTTAAGGTTGTATATCATGTATTTTGTTGGTTCATAGATAACAAAATGTGTGATCTTGACAATATATCATATTTGTTATACTCATAACCGAATCACCAAATATAGTTAAAGTGAGTAATGAGGATGATAATAAGCCTATTATCTTGCTAGGGAATATAAAGTTATCCATGATGTTGAGTGCCTCAAGCATGCGACCTTATTCATATGTCATAGTCCATCTAAATGTCACAAAATGCTTTGGGTAGCTGAATAATAGAATAACATTAAGACATTTCATTGATCATCTATCATAGTCCACATGTTGAGTGTCTTAAGTGTATAAGTTCATTCTAAATACTCCATCTATGAGTCACATAATGCTTTAGGTAGTTGAATAATAGAATAACACTTAGACATTCCATCGATCATCTATAATAGTCCACATGTTGAGTGTCTTAAGTGTATAAGTTCATTATAAATAGTCCATCTAAGAGTCACAAAATGATTTGGGTAGCTGAATAATACAATAACACTTAGACATTCCATCGTTCATTTATGATAGTCCATGTGTTGAGTGTCGAGTGTATAAGTTCATTCTCAATAATCCATGTCGAGAGTTTTTCGCGCATATATTTTTTTAGTATGTCACCTATCTACACATGTTATTTTTATTGCCTATCATACATTTAGAAAATACACATGGGTATGTAACTTAATTTACTATATCTATTGGATGTAAGCCATTGATGAGCATGGTACAATTCACACAATTTATGACCCATGTGCTATATATATCTTGGCAGAAGTTGATATACATGCATCATTCCCAAGAGCATCAATCCCAACATAATACAAGTTACAATACAATTTGTATTTACAATTCTACGTGTTAGTTCTGAGTTGGTCGCAACAAGATAAATAGTGCCAGGCTGATATATGTTGTTTTAATTTAGGATTAGTGTTGGGATGCTTGAAATGTGATCACTTATGGGAGAATGTCTTTATGACTTAATAAATGTTGCAGTGACTAACAATATAATGTCATGACTAAATAAATGACATCATGACTAGGAAGTAGAATCATGATGTATGAGTAATGTCATAATTAAAAGTAGAGTTGCAACATATGAGATATTGACATGATTGAGGAATAAGATCCTAACTATGTAAGTTAGTTATGAAAAGATAAATATTTTTTGCACATGTATTTTCTATCATGACTTAAATGGTGCTCATTAAGTGCACTTGGGCATCGTAACTGGTAAAGATGATGTTGCAACATGTAAATATTGTGCCTTTGAAATGAACTTTCATGGCCACTCATTAATTGGTTTTTTAACATATTGTTGTGACTCTTAATTATGATGTCACGACTTATTAGCTTACAAACATGTTTTCTTCTATATACAATACATTCTTGCCTCCTCAACAATCAAACATATTTTCTTCTATATGTTTTTTTTTTCACTTCATTTTATTATATATTTTTTCCTTTACACTCAAAGCATCCTAAACCTCAAGTTGTGGTGAAATCTTCATTATTAGCAGTTGTATTTAGTCATAATTATTGAAATCACACCAATAATAGACCTAACACATAGTTAACTTATAATATCATTTAAAGTAAACTATAGATTAAAAATAATATTTTTTTTATGATTTACAAATTTCAAATTTTCATGTTTTACTAAAATTACAATAGAAAATGATATTCTCATGGTTATGCAGAAATAGCATCCCCACATCCACCAAAAAAAATCATGATTTGTGGGTGCTAATATTTAAGAAATGCTAAACAAGATCAATAAAATATGTAATAATTAATAAATAGAGAATAAATAAAAAATGGGAACATTGTTTTCTTGTCATTTGATTTTTACAAAATAATGTTACAATAATGTGTGTGTGTGTGTGTGTGTGTGTGTGTGTGGTTCTGTAACAAAACATTACAAAGACCAAAGTACCCTTACTAAAAAATACTTATTTTCTAACACTCTTTCTCAAGCTGGAGCAAACATATTTTGCAAACTCAATGTGGAAAATAATAAAAAAGCAACATTATGTATTACTTTGGTGAACAAATTTCCTATTTGCTCAATAAATTTAATATATGGAATAAAAATTCACCATTCATCACTATTTTTTGATAAAATAATAATTTATTTATTATGTATTTTATTTCAGCACTATTTCATAATACATAATATTCTTGATAATGTGTATAGCTACTTCATTTTCATAAAATATAATAAATAACTCATTGAACTTCACTTTTATTTCTCATAATATATTTTTGATTTACTTAACTCACTTGTAATATGTGGCATACATCTATATTGTACTTGGGCACTTGATCTCACAATTATTGCAAGTTTCTTATTCCTCCATGTAATAAAATTTATTGCTTGAAAGTTGAAATACATAATAATTGCTAGCAGACTTGTATCCTTTTCTAAGCCATCCCAATCGACATTAAAATAGCCAAGAATATCTAGTATGCTTTCTTTCCTATATAAAACTCATAGACTAATCATTTGCTTCAAGTATCTCAGTAATCTATGGTATGCATCTCAATGACACCTATACAGATTCTACATGTACTAACTAAGTGTGTTAATTGCAAAATTATGTAATATCTTGTCACGGTAAGATATATAAGTTTTATAATCAATCTTATCTTTTGGTATGCTAGAACTTAAGATTCATTGAGATAATATCATTCCTATCATACTTCTAGCCACTTCAATACCCAAATAATAGAGCAACGACCTCATATTCTTCATTTGAAATTGCCTCTTCATGTACCCCTGACCTCTTCAATGTCTACCACATCCCTACCAAAACTTATTATATCATCCACATAAATTATGAGTACTATAAAACATCTAGAAGATGATTTCACAAGCACTAAATGATTTGAGTGACACCTGACAAACTTAATCTCCATCAAGACTCTACCCAACTTATCAAATCATGTTCAGGAAGATTATCCCACTTCGTATAATATATTTTTAATCTAAAAACCTTATTCATCTCACCATGAGCAATAAACCTTAGCGGTTGCTCCATGAATTTTTTTCATATAAATCATCATATAAAATAACAATCTTCACAGCAAGTTTAAATAATGTTTAATCAATAAATACAATGAGAAAGATAATAATACAAACAAAATTTAAGTGAGTAACATCATAGAATATCTCAAAGAAATCGACACTTGGAGTTTTAGTATATTTTCTAGCCGCTAGGAAAGCTTTTAAGCCTTTCAAAAGAACCATCAGGCAGATATTTGATTTATATATCTAATAATACCCACAATATCCTTACTAGGATGTAAAGTAGTAAATTTCCTTGTATTTTACTCATGAAGAGTATAACTCACATTTTTCATAACAACATGCAAACCAAGATGAGTCATTGCCTTTATATATGAGCAATGAATAGACACAAATAACAAATAAGTAGTGAAAGCATGATCGGAAGTAGACACATAAGCAAATAAGACATATTGATCTATCAGATACCTAGTAGTGGGCACAAGTGTGTGAGTAATTTGATGAATAATGGGTGGATCAAGTACCATTTTAGATTGAAAAATAGGCATATAAGTAGAGGTATACACATTAAGTGAGACAACATGTTCATATCGGGGAAGAGATGATTTAAAAGTTAGAACACTGGTACATGCATATGAACCACAAGAATTGACTCATAAAGTTAGATTCTATGAAGCATGATATGATAAGTAGACTCACAGAATATTATATCGGCAGTTACATTTATTTTGTAGAAAGGGGGATGAAAATATTTATAACCTTTATAAGTCTTGAAATACCTAACAAAAATAGACTTCAAAGCTTGTGGGGAAAGATTATTTTTTGGATGATGAACATTAATATGATATACACAAACAAATTCTCATGTGATTAGTGAGAATAACTCTATTTGGTTATAGGGCCAAATATAGATATTTAAATTTTCAAAGGAAAACATATAGTAAGATAACATATAATTAAAATAATTTTGCTCCAAATATGAGAAGGAATTTTCATATAGAATATAGTAGAATGAGCAACATCAAATAAGTGCTCTTTTCATTCTCTTAGCAACCCCAATTTGTTAAAGTATAATAACAAAAGACATGATGTTTGATGAATTTTATTATGAGAGACACAAAACTTATTAATAATAAATAACAATATTCAATATCTTTATTTGATTAAAATATTTTAATATAAAAACCAAATTATATTTTTATTTCTTGATAAAAAATATGTTGTAATTTAGGATACTCATGTTTTTATTTCAATAAATATAACCGTCATATGAGAGTGACCATCAATAAATGTGATAAAATATTAAAATTCCAAATTATTATTGACTCATATAACACTTGAAATAACTAAATGAACATGAGCAAAAGATTAACTGCTAACATTATTAATTCTAGCTAGAAAAGAAACCTGATGATGTCACAAGCTAGTCGGACTCATATTTTATAGGACATGAGAAGACATATAGAAGACCAAGTATCAAAACAAGGAGGTCAAGGGGCATGATCAAGGTGATAGTGCAGCTAGATTGGAAGAAATAAAATCACTACAAAACCATGGGTATTATTTTAGATTGAGAAACAACTTTGTGTTATAAAAAGGATTCAACTTAGTCATGACAATCTCATTTCCATGACATTTTTCCAACAAAGCCAAGACCAAAGTCATGGCTAATTCTCTATGACAAAAATTTATGTTATAGAGAGTTTAAGCTTCAATCATGACCATTCACAATGACATGAAAATTATGCTCTAGAGTGTATCTAAGGAGATGAAAAATTCATGACCTCAACTTTGTGTTGTTACTTCCAACTTAAAATATCTCATAGATTTTTGAAGCATAAAAGTTACAATTAGAAATATTATGAAAGAGAGAGAGTCAAGAGAGGAACAAAATAAGATTATGATGTATTCTAAATATAGGCTCTATGACCTTAAACCTCATTTAAGGAAAAATCTAAGGTGAACAATAAATAAAATTGATTGGAATTAGAATTTTTTTTTCTTGGAAATTAGTTTGGACAATCATTAGGAACCTTAAAATCTATGAAATGAATTTTCACATTTCTTACATGATTTTATCCCCAATTTTGACTAAATGCCTAAATATAATTATATGATTGGTTATATAATTATGTTGTGATGAATAATAAAATTAATAAGGTTATATTTGGTTTAAAATATATTGGGATGCTAATAGATGTGGATGCACTTGAGAACATTAAATTAGGATTTTAATGTAATTGTCGATTTATGTAGATATCTTTGGAATCTTTTAGAACCCCTTATATTCTTCTTGTAGTGGAAGGTCTCTCTAAGTTTTTAGGATCTTTCAACCTTCTTATATAAACCCTTAAGAGTTATATGCCTCCATTTGATCAAATGAGTGGTTGTCTATGAGTTGTGGTGTAACAACACACTACCAGCATTGTCAGTCATTTTTTCTCAAACCTGAGTAGATTTCACTAGGCTGCAAAGAAATCTATCTTGAAGTATTTATAGGAGACTTTTTTGCTATCTTTGTGTTTGGGTGGGTCAAAACCAATTTTTCTCATATACACTAATTTTGATATGTCTGGTAATTTAGATTCAAGTAGATCCTCAGGTAACCTAATAACCTTTGGAATGAAAGCTATATCTACCAATCCAAGATACAGAAATGTATAATACTTTCCAACAAAATTGTTGAGTTCATTACTAAAGCTTACAAAGAAACTTTATGTATAAAAATATTTCTTGTAGCCTTGGATGTTCGATAGGATATATATATATATATATATATATATATATATATATATATATATATATATTATTACTAGATACATGATATATTGATGAAAAATAAGTTGTACTTAAAAGTAAACACAAATAAACATATTACCGATATATTCACGAAATCAATATCATTATCAAAGTGTAATTTCATTAAGTTGTATATTGGTATTTGTCTCCTTACCTAGGGTAGATAATGAGATTGTTGGGTCTGCCCGAGTTGGGTAGACTAGGATTTTTTGTTGTTTGTTTTTTTTAAGTGTGGACTATGATATAGTAAAAACATGAAAAAAAAATCTCACATTCTTTTTCTTTTAAAATAAAAAAAATATTAAAAAGTTGTGAAACATTCTTATTTTTGTAAAGGGCACATGTAGTGTCCTCAAGAATGGAAAGTTCTCTCATTTGAACCCATTTAAAATTCAATTAAAAAACATAGGGTGTGTTTTTCTTCATTGGTTTTGCAAGTTATAGAAGCTCAAGGGAGAAGTTTTTTTTTTAAAGGTCTTTGTTTGGTGATTCTTTCTATGCTCTCATGTGATATTTATTTTAGAAATACTTGTATTTATTCTCTTGTTATCACAAAAATATTTTTTGGCTAGACAATTTTATCTACCCTTTGTGACTCGTGAATTTTGTTTCTCTCTCATTTATGTGTTAGTTCGATATAATTTATTCTTTGAGCTAATTTTCATTTTTCTTACTATTTAATTATTAATATATATATATATATAGTATAATTGTGGTTTGTTTACTTGAATTGTGTAGTATGCATTTTCATTGATTTATAATCTATATATTTTATGATTCCACATTAGAAAATTTTTTATTTTAATTATATAGTTTGTATAAAATATTTTTTATAGTGTGGGAGTATTGTGTATTTTGTTTGTGTGTAGGATTAAGCGCTATGAGGAATTGGAGCTTGAAGAATTAATAAAATATTTAAAACATTTTGGATAGAATCCTCTCTTCATTCTAGTAATTGAGTTATAACTATGTTATTGTTATGAGCCATGAATCTTAGAAACAGGCATTATCACCCAAAATAATAATTCGAAAAGAAATTTAGAGTAGTCATCCCAAAATTTTTTGTTTACATATTTGTACTAGATTTTATACGTCTAGGATTTTATATCATAAAAAATATATTTTTGTTCAAAATATAATTGTGGGCTTTGTGTGATTTAAAGACTTTCTGCATGTGTGAAGAAATCTTTGAAGTAGATTATTCGATTTAGCATTGTTATTTAATGGACGTTATTTTTCATTAAATTAGATTTTTTCAAAATTATTCGATCATGATTTCACATTTTTGAGTTATTTTAATGTTTGCTTTTGATGTTTATATAACCAAGCATTTTCCTATTATTTTTGTATGATATAATTTTATAAATGGAAAAAATGTATCCCCACCTATTAGCCCACATAACAAATTCATCCCCACAATTATATTAATAGGGTAGATGAGAAGAAGGATTTCTTTTTCTTCATCTTATTACTATTATTCCACTCCAATTATAATATAAAAATAAACACAATAAAAAAATCAAATTAAATAACATATAATAGTGTAATAAAACCACAAGTTCAAAATTAAACACAAACTACAAATTATAATATAATATACTTCATAATATTTGGCGGATTTCAGTTATGTATTTGAATATATTAATATAGTACTCATCGTGATCCAACCAAAATTCTAAGAAACCCTAGCATAGGACATCCATAGCATCGTCCCTCACATGATTCGCAAGACAGAATAGGTTTGCACCTTGCCCAATTTATAAAAACCTAACAAACTCCTCATCTATCTAATTGACAAGAATGAGACTATTTAATAGTTTAAATTTAATAATTTCAAAATTAATTTTTTTTTGAAATTTAAAATTTCACTTTTTGCACAAACAAAATATGTATTTCTATCTAAAAATATATATTGTAGATTACAAAATAATTATCTAAAATTATTTTGTGAATAAACCTAAATTGTCTTATTACTAGTATTCCATGCTAGGTTGAATACACAAAAAAAAAACATAATGAAAAAACAAAAATCAAATTAAATAACATATAATAGTGCAATAAAAATACAAGTTCAAAATAAAATAAAAACTATAAATGTAATATAGAATACTTCATAATATTTGGAGGATTTCAGTTATATATTTGGAAATATTAATATAGTGCTCATCATGATCCAACCAAAATTCTAGGGACCCCTAGCATAAAGAAAATTCATAACACGTCCACCACATGTTTCTCAAGATAGATAAGACTAGCACCTTGTGCAACTTAGAAAGATCTAACAATCTCTCCATTTACCCTAATTGAGCAAACTAATATTGTTGAATGGTTTAAATTTAATATTTTAAAAATTATTTTCTTTGTAATTTAAATTTTCACTTTTTGCACAAATAGAATTAATATTTTCAATTTTAAAAATATATTTTGTAGATTGCAAAATATTCATCTAAAATTATTTTATGAATAAACCTAAAGTATGCTATTACTATTATTCCACTCCAAGTAGAATACACAAATAAACACAATGAAAAAATAAAAATCAAATTAAATAACATAGAGTGCAATAAAACTACAAGTTCAAAATAAAAGACAAACAATAAATTATAATATAAAATACTTCATGATATTTGGAGGATTTGAGTTATGTATTCAGACATAGTCATATAGTACTCGTCATGATCTGACCAAAATTCTGAGAACCCCTAGCATTGGACGTTCATAGCACGTCCACTACATGTTTCAATAGATAGATTAAGCAAGCAACTTGTCCAACTCAAGAAGACCTAACAATCTCCCTATTTACCCTAATTGGGTAGCCTGAGATTGTTCAATGCTTTAAATTTAATAATTTAAAATTTTATTTCATTTGAAATTTAAATTTTTACTTTTTGCACAAATAGAAAATATATTTTCAATCTAAAAATATATATTGTAGGTTGCAAAATATCTATCTAAAATTATTTTGTAAATAAACCTAAATTATCCTATAACTATTATTCCGCTACAAGTAGAATGCACAAATAAACACAATGAAAAATAAAAATCAAATTAATTAATTAATAATAGTTCAATAAAACCACAAATTCAAAATTAAATACAAATTATAAATAATAATATAAAATACTTCATAATGTTCAGAGGATTTTAGTTATGTATTCAGACATATTAATATAGTACTCATCATGATCCAACCAAAATTCCAGGCACCCCTAGCATAGAACATTCATAGCACGTCCACCACATGTTTCACAAAATAGATTAGGCTAGCACCTTGCTCAATTTAGAAAGATCTAACAATCTCTCCATTGACCCTAATTGAGCTGACTGTGATTGTTGAATGGTTTAAATTTAATATTTTAAAATTATTTTCTTTGTAATTTAAATTTTCACTTTATGCACAAATAGAATTAATATTTTCTATTTAAAATAATATATATTGTAGATTGCAAGATAATCATCTAAAATTATTTTATGAATAAACCTAAATTATCCTATTATTATTATTCCACTCCAAGTAGTATACACAAATAAACACAATGAAAAAATAAAAATCAAATTAAATAACATAGAGTGCAATAAAACTACAAGTTCAAAATAAAAGACAAACAATAAATTATAATATAAAATACTTCATAATATTTGGAGGATTTGAGTTATGTATTCAGACATAGTCATATAGTACTCGTCATGATATGACCAAAATTCTGAGAACCCCTAGCATTGGACGTTCATAGCACGTCCACTAATTTAAAATTTTATTTCATTTGAAATATAAATTTTTACTTTTTGCACAAATAGAAAATATATTTTCGATCTAAAAATGTATATTGTAGGTTGCAAAATATCTATCTAAAATTATTTTGTAAATAAACCTAAATTATCATATAACTATTATTCCGCTACAAGTAGAATGCACAAATAAACACAATGAAAAATAAAAATCAAATTAATTAATAAATAATAGTTCAATAAAACCACAAATTCAAAATTAAATACAAATTATAAATAATAATATAAAATACTTCATAATGTTTGGAGGATTTTAGTTATGTATTTGGACATATTAATATAGCACCCCTAGCATTGGACATTCATAGCACGTTCAGACATTCATAGGATATGATATTCATATCATTTCAGTTATGTATTTGAAGGATTATGATATAAAATGCCCATCATGATCTGACCAAAATGCTGAGCACCACTAAGATAGGATATTCATAGCACGTCCACCACATGTTTCACAAGAAAGATTAGGCTATTACCTGCCCAACTCAAAAAGTTCTAACAATCTACTCATGTATCTTAATTGGGCAGACTGAAACTGTTCAATGATTTAATAATTTCAAAATTAGTTTCTTTTGAATTTTAAATTTTATCTTTTTGCACAAATAGAATATGTATTTTCTATTAAAAATTATATATTTATAGATTACAAAATAATCATCTAAATTTATTTTGTGAATAAACTTAAATTATCCTATTACTAATATCCTACTCCAAGTAGAATGCACAAATAAACACAATGAAAAATAAAAATCTAATTAAATAACATATGATTGTGCAATAAAACCGTAAGTTCAAAAAATAAAACACAAACTATAAATTATAATATAAAATACTTCATAATGTTTGGAGGATTTTAGTTATGTATTCAGGCATAGTAATATAGTACCCATCGTGATCCAACCAAAATTTCAATCACCCCTACCCTTCATATGACATTCATAGCATGTCCACCACATGATTCACAAAATAGAATAGGCTACCAACTTGCTCAACTTAGGAAGGCTTGACAATCTTCTCATATATTAATATTGTAGCCATCATGATCAAACCAAAATTATGAGAACCACTAGCACAGTACTTTCATAATATGTCCACCTTGCATCACACCACATGATTCACAATACAGATTAGGCTAGCACCTTGCCCAACTCAGAAAGACCTAAAATTCTTCTCATCTACTCTAATTGGATAGGCTGATATTATTCATTAGTTTAAATTTAATAATTACATACCACTGATTGTTAATTGTGAATAAACCTAAATTGTCCTATAACTATTATTCAAATCCAAGTAGAGTACACAAATAAACACAATTAAAAATATAAATTAAATTAAATTAAATAACATATAATAGCATAATAAAAAAACAAGTTAAAAATTAAACATAAATTATAAATTATAATATAAAATACTTCATAATATTTGGAGGATTTTAGTTTTGTATTCGAAGTTCAGACATATTAATATAGTGCCCATCATGATCCGACTAAAATTCCAAGAACCCCTAGCATAAGATGTTCATAGCATGTCCACCACATGATTCACAAGATAGATTAGGCTAGCACCTTGCCTAACTGAGGAAGAACTAACAATATTCCCATATATTAATATGGTACCCATTGTTATCAAGCCAAGATTTAGAGCACTCCTAGCATAGGACATTCATAGCAAGTCTACAATGTACCACATGATTCACAAGATAAATTAGTTTAACACATTGCCCAACTCAGGAAGACTTATAAATCTTTCCATATATTAATATAGTACCCATTGTGATCCAACCAAAATTTTTGAGCACCCCTAGCATAGGACGTTCATAGCACATCTTCCAAATGATTGAAAATACAGATTAGGCTAGCACCTTGTCCAACTGAGTAAGACCTAACAATCTTCCCACCTACCCTAATTGGGTAGACTATAATTATAATAACCAAATGACATTTCCTATCTGCCTCTAAACAAACATCTTTGATACATAATAACATTAATACCCCACAGTTGCCAATCATGACTATTTCATAGTACTTGAGCGTATACATCATAAACATAGCAGGATTCACAATAACATTAATTGTGATCACAAAACAAATTGCATGGATACTCGTTTGATTGAACTTGTTGAAGAGTCCAATATCGGTCACAAAAATAATGTCACTCATCAGGGCCAGAGTATCTTCCTACCAGCACAATCTTTCCTCTTATGCTTCTCTTAGTATTTTTTTTCTACTTAGGATAGTCCTTTTTGAAAAAATTTACTTTGTCATAGTAGTCCTATGTGGACTTCCCTTTGGAAGAATAATATTTTTCCTCTCACAATGTGATTCTAGTAGTCCTATTCTCCCTTTAATTTTTCCTGGAAATGATGATACTTAGAGAAGTATTTTTTTTTTCAAGGGTGTCAACTAGTTGACTACATCTTGAAAATTACTCATGTGAGTGATCATATTTGTTCCATCATGATATTTTATATTAATTTAACATGGTCTTATTTCTTAATTTATTTTTTTGTATATTTATTCAATCATCTTGAACAAGTCATTTGACTTTGTTATGCTGAAAATGTGATGGAAAATAATTTTCTCAACTTATTGTCGTATTGTGACTAAATGACTTATATTGTAATTATATTCATTGTTTATCATTCAAATTTTCTAATTTAGATTCACCAACAATTGAATCATATAAATATTAAATTATTAAAAAATCTTTTATTTTTATCTTCTAGATTGAATAATTAGATGATTTAAACTTAATCATTTCAAGTGAATTCTCATTTTCTTATATCCTGAAAAAAATAACTTAGTCACTTGAGTAATAAAAATATCAAATCACTTTTTTCATACGAAAATGTAGTACAACCAATAAAACTGATCATGTTCATATAAGGTCGTAAATATCAAATAACTTAGAAATTAATTGACATGGTTTTAATACCAATTGTTGGAGGTATAATAGAGTTTGAATATGAAAACTTGGTTTTAGAATTTTTCCCATACTCACAATTTAGTTAATTAAGTTTCTCATAATTTAAATCTTTTAATTTTATATTTTGAACAGTTATCAATTGTAGTAGAAATTATACAATATATTTTATGTTTCTTAAAAAATTAAATTTCTATATAAACTAAATTTAAATTTTTAAATAACATGAAATAAATTAAATTTTAACTCAAATTAATTTTCAAATTATATTTTTATAATTTTTAATTTAAAAATTAAATTTTCAATTTTATTCAAAATTTTAAATTTCAATTCTATCCAAATTAATTTCAGTTAAAATTGAAAAATTCACTTTTAGAACACAAATTAAATAATTTCTATCCGATAATATATATATTATGATTTCACAAAATAATTATTCAAAATTATTTTATGAATAAACCCAAATTATCCTATTACTATTTAGTCCACACAAACAAAATACACAAACAAATAAAATGAAAATTCACAACAAATTTTAATAACACATAACAATTTAATACAATTACAATTTTAAAATTAAACATAATTATAAATTGTAACTGAAAACAATTTATAATATTTGGAGGATTATGGTTATGTATCCATGAAGATTAATATAGTGCTACTTGAAATTTGCAAAATATCTGTGTGCCCTTAGCGCAACACATTCAGAAAATTCTGAGTGCCCTTATCCATGATCCACCACATTCTACATCATGATCATCCGCATGATCCACTGCAAGATCCACTAGAGAAGAAGATTAGAAAGAATAAAATTATCGAGAAATTAGTTTTAGAAAAATAGTATATATATTTTTCTAGAAAATTTCTCTCAAACACATAATAGTTATTTTATAAATGGAGAGAGGAATCTATGTTTGAAAACTCACCCACTTCATTTCCACTTCAGAAAATGATCTCTCTGCAAAGAAGAATTTGTTATTTTTCTTTATCTTTCAGAAACCTATTTCCAAAATCTATTGAATTTTTTTGAAAACCTATGTTGAAATCTAAATTATTTTGTAAAAACTCTTCCTGAAAAACTCACTTATTTTAAATATCTTTAATCATATATATATATATATATCTATCTATCTATCTAGATCTATCTATCTCTCTCTCTCTCTCTCCAATCATCGTGCAACTCATTGTTCCCATAAATCTTTCATGCATCCCACTTTTTGAAAATAAAATCTAATTTATTTTTAGGAGAATTATGTTTTGGTGCACTCCCAAGTAAATATTTGAAAAAAAATGAATTGTATTTTTAATATTTTTTAAAAAAATGCATCAAACTATTAACTAATTGATTTTTGGTGCACTCAAATATATAGATCCATAAATATTCTTAATTCTCTCCTCTCCTCTCGACTCTCACCCCTCTCCTCTAGAACTTGCTCGTCACACCTCTCCACTATAACTCGCCCCTCACACCTCTCCCATCATCATTCTTTCATTGCTAGTCACTCGTCGAGCTATAAGTAGCTCGACTAGATGCTCCTAGAACTCGACCAGGAGCTTGACCAGGAGCTCAATGGAGCTTGATGAGCTCCACAAGCTCCATAAAGCTCGACAAGCTCCCGTCAAGCTCCCGCTGAGCTTCATGAACTCATCAAGCTGTCATCGAGCCCCACGAACTCAATGAGGAGCTTGTGCTAGAGCATATGTTCAAGCTCTATCGAGCTCCATGGAGCTTGATGAGCTCGAACAATAGCTCCATGGAGCTTGATGAGCTCGAATAATAACTCCATGGAGCTTGACAAGCTCGAACAATAGCTCAATGGATCTTGATCTTGAGATCCATGCAGCTCCTAGTCGAGCTCCCTTCTAGCTCCATGGAGCTCCACGAGGAACTACATGGAACTCGTGGTTGAGCTCCATGGAGCTCCTGTTTGAGCTCACTCTAGGAGCTCCATGAACTCATCAAGCTCAATGGAGCTCGACAAAGAGCTCCTTGGGGCAACCAAGAGCTCCTTGGAGCTCAACGATCTTCTGTTGAGCTCAACGAGTTCTCGTCTAGCTCCATTGAGGTCAACTAGCATATATAGAAGCTTGATAAGCTCCATGAGCTAATCGCTCTATGAAGGTTGACTAGGAGCTAAACGAGGAGCTGTATGGTTAAACTCCATCAAGCTCAACCAAGAGCTTAATGTAGTTCCATGTAGCTTGACCAATAGCTCGACCAGTAGCTCGATGGGCTCCAGTAAAGCTCGACAAGCTCCCGTCAAACTCCATAAACTCGTCGATCTTCATGGAACTCGTGGTCGAGCTCCATGGAGCTAGATGAACTCGTAGTGCTAGACAAGCTCGTGTAGCTCGATGAAAGCTCATCGAACTCCTGGTCGAGTTCCATGGAGCTCGAGAAGCAACATGAAGCTCTTAGTCCAACTCCAAAAACTCATCTCCATGGAGCTCGATGAGCTCCTGTCGAGCTCCACGAATTCATCGAGCTCCATGAAACTTGTGGTCGAGCTCTATCATGCTCGTCAAGCTCTTGAAACTCGACTAGGAGCTCAATTGATGAGAACATAGGCTACAATAAAAGTGTAGATGAACCCCTCTAAATATTGATTGGGCTTATTTCAAGAGAAAGGGCCAAGAAGTTTCAAGAGGCACAAAATGGGTTTATGAAAAAGTTTATTTGGGCCAACCAAACATTAGAAGATGAGTTTGAGCCAAGTCAAATCCTTGGAGGTTTGAAGCCAACAAAGAAGCTCAAAAGATCATAATTATCATCAAGACTATTAATGACTTTTAGAAAGTTTTTGCAAGTTGTATGCATAATGCCAAATTGACAAAGTTTGGTGGCCTAATTAAAATTGTCAATGTTAGGTGGCCAAATTGTCATATGACCTAATTAAAATTGTCAAGGTTAGGTGGCATAACCTCACAACACTCCCTCAAGTGTTTTATACACACTTTTTTTTTCACTTAATTATCGGCTTTTTTTAAATAATGAAAATCACTCTTGCCTTTTTCCACTCTAATACATCTATTTTCTTGTTTCTTATTTGATTTAGTGAGCTAGATCATAGATTAACATCAACCCAAATAGTTTCCAAACCTAAACAACCTTGAGAAATACAAAGGGAATGATAGACATAGTTAGTAATAGTTAGGAACATGTAGCTCATCAAGCTCTATGGAGCTCGACCAAGTGCTCGACGAGCTCCCGTTGAGTTCCATCAACTAGTCGAGCTTTTGGTCAAGCTCCATGAGCTCGTCGAGCTCCATAAATTCCTTTAGCTCCATGGAGCTTGACCAAGAGCTTAATGTAGCTCATCGAGTTCCACGAAGCTTGACTAGGAGCTCAATGTAGCTCGTCGAGTTCCATGGAGCTTGACCAGGAGCTCAATGTAGTTCATCGAGTTCCATGGAGCTTGACCAGGAGTTCAATGTAGCTCATCGAGCTCCATGCATGGAGCTCGATGAGGAGCTCAAGAAGCTCAGTGAGGGGTGAGTTACGGGAGAGAGGGGCGAGTTACGGAGAGAGGGGTAAGTTATAGGGAAGATTAGCTAGGGGTGAGGGAAGAGTCGAGAGGGGAGAGGGGCGAGGGGTGAGGTGCAAGGGACATGTGGATAGTGGGGTTAAAATTCATTAACACTTATTTAATTGAGTGTTTTGGATTAAGATAAGGGTATCATGGGTTTACTAAATTTGAGTGTACCAAAAATCAATTAGTTAAGAGTCTGGTGCACTTTTTAAATTATTAAATATTAGTTACTATTTTTCAATTATTAAATATTCAGTTACTATTTTTTCAATTATTAAATATTCAGTTACTATTTTTCAATTATTTTCTTGGGAATGTACCATAACATAATTTTCCCTTATATATTTTTTAATTTTGATGGATCCACTTTTTTTAAACAACACTATTTCTTAATTTTAAACACCAAATTAATTAATCCAAATTTAATTTGTATTTAAATCAATTTTTATGAACTAATTTAATACATCTGACCTTCCTAACCCAGGCAGACCCAACAAATAGAACATATGTACTAAACTGATAACTATGTATCTTCTTGAATACACATATAGACTTTAAATTAGGTAGAAAAATTCATCTCAAAATAAAATTTTGATCAAATTATCATATGTAGTATATAATTAGTTTTGTTATATATTTCATTAACTCTTTATTTTATTTTTCTATTTTAATTTATAGGTGTAGGTACTAATAAGTTGTGTTTAAGATATTAGATACATGACATTGGGACAATAATGGGATCCCACTATCTAGCCATTAATCAGAAGAAGTTTTGGAGCATGACCTAGTTCACTCTAAAGATTCGATCCATTTTGTTTTATGTAGAACCCTAATTATTCTATATATATATTGTATCTATAATCACTAATACATGCTTTGTTCTTCTTATTTCTCTCAATTCTATACTAAAATATTCATGGTTAATAAATCTATAAGCACTATGTGCTTTTTATGGTAGACATAGTCATATTAAATGGCTAGTGAACGCCATTAAAACTCATGTCTGTTGTGATTATGTTATATTCTGCATAATTCATTAATGTTATGTTTTAGCATAATCACTAGATAGAAACATATATTCGAACATAATTCATTAATGTTAATAATTCATTAATGTTATGTTATACTAAAATAATTCATTAATGTTATACTAAAATAATTCATTAATGTTAATAATTCATTAATGTTATGTTATATTCTACATAGATAGAAATTCTAACATCATCATATAATAATTAGTTGAGGTGCACATATATAGAGTTGCAAAAATCATGGTTCAAGAAACATATATTATGTTTTGTGGGCACTTTATTTTCATAATTTACAATGGGCTAATTTTGTTATATTAAGACTTTGATTATTTTTGGTCATAATTTATGTTTTTGATATTTCAATAAAAACTTAGTTGATATTTTAAGAAAAAATTATTTAACTTATAATTATAATTAAATATGATTATAAGATAATATTTGTTAGGGATGTAATAATTCAAAATTTAAGTCGATAATATTTGTGTATTATGATTGTTTTTTTTTACAATCACATGTTTGTAAATGTTATTGGAAGAGAAATGCCTTAAACTTGGCTTGGCCAAATTGTCTTCTCTCATCAGACCACAATTCTAGATAGACGTGAGAAAGACGACGATGCTATAGAAGATTAGCATTGTTGAACTGATGTCTCAATATTATTTATATTCTTAAAACTAGAAATTGAATATTAATTTACATTAAAACTAATCCATTTGGTTTCCTTTATTTTTAAGATTATATACATAATCCTAATCAATTTAATGCAAATCAATTAATTTGATTTAATAGCAAAATCAAATTATTTGATTACAATTAAATAAAATTATTCTGAACTAGTACATATACATATTTTAAATAAACAAAAATTTTAAGACTTCTTTCATTGCTTTTGGAAAAGTCTACGGAAGGGACTCTGGTCTTAATAAAATTTTGGGCTTACAATATAAATTATTTCACTCAATAATTTACATAATTATAATTCATACCACTATATAATTATAATTAGACTCACTCACTTATTCAAAATATGTTATATATTTTGTTACTCATTACTATTTATACTTCCTATGTTAAAATTATAGATACTCATTGATTGAATTAAATTATTGATCATCCAATTCAATCAATATCTAATTATTTTCTTAATACTTTCCACTTAATTTATTTGAATTATAGAATTAAAACTCACTTCCAGGGTTTGGTAATATCAAAACTTATAAGCTTTCTCATTGGGTATTATCAATCTTTTTAATATTATATAGATTCTATTAATAATTAATATTCACCATATTCTCGATAAAGATATTAATTTCATAGAGTTCTCAAATCTATTTCTAGACTCCGCCCATTATGAATCAAAATAACTATTAACAAGAAGACACAATAATAACCACTTTAAGAATAAGAGTAACAATACTTATAATAACTATGGTGTATTTTATTTTACAAGGTAGTATAGAATAATTATATCAAATTAGTCCAATATACTCACGTATACTAGCACTAAAAGTAGAACTTTACCATTCACCTTAGTTTAGATAGATTCATTGAAATCTATTACTATAATCTTACTGATATGGTATCCAAATCTATCTATATTTTGAACAACAAACTTATACTCCATGTGTATTGATGAGTCAATCTTTTGTGTGTAAGCCAATATATATACAATAAATCATCTACAAGCAAAATAAATGACAAATATATTTTTACAATTTAGTTCATTATAAAAAAACTTTTTGTTAAAATTACAAAAGGATATAAAATCAAAAAAATAAATTATAAATAACTTTTAGTATAAACTAGTTCCAACAATATTCACATAATAATTCACAATAATTCATGTTCATGGGGAGCAACAATTTTTTTGTTGATCCAAAAATCAAATAGAGTTTTTACAAAATTATTAATTTTCATATAAAATATCATTTATTTCCATTTATATTTTTATGCACATTTATTTTTTATTTTTGCATGATAAAATTATATTAATTATCATATTCATATGAGACAAGTCAAAGTGCATATAAGCAAGCTAAAATACCCATATTTCTAAAAATAAAATGGAATAGGTTTTATGTTTTGTGTGAACTTTACTTTCTTAATTTACAAAACCTTTTATTTTTGAAATTATATCTTCAATTATTTTTGTTCATACTTTGTATTTTGGTGCTTAAAAAAATCAAATAAATTCATTAAAAATTACTTTTATAGAAATATTATTCGATCTCCACTTATATTTCTTATGCACACTTATTTTTCATTTTTAGATGATACAATTATATTAATATAATGAATATTCCTATAGGGATTGGTTCAAATAGTAGAGGTGGACTTTAATAATATCATCGACAATTTATATTTTTGATTGGTAAATAAATACATAGAAACAATTATATGATTTAATTAAAAAAAATATAAGTTAGCAACAGTTCTAATTAAATATAATTATCAAATGAAAAATCTATAACTGATTAGATTAACAAAATGATGCTTATTATCTTCATGTGCGCTAGTTTTTTTTATGTTCAACCAAAAATCAAATAAATTCATAAAAATTACTAATTATCATGTATGTATTATTTGTCTCTACTTATATTTATTATGTACACTTATTTTTTATTTGTGAATTATATTATTATATTAATAGAATAGATGTGCCCCTATAGATTGGTTCGAATGATAGAATGAGCTTTAGGAATTCAATATATTCTTGAGATAATGAGTTCAAATCTTATCTTTGAATTAAGGATAATATATTTTTGCAAACTTACTTGGATGTGGAATCATAAATCAAGGTCCATTTCTATTTTAGATTAATCGATGTGCACATAATCTAGTTGGACCCCCATAATTAAAAAAAAAAATGAATATGTTTGTTTTGTGGACACTTTATTTCATGATTTACAAAATATCCTATTTATGAGGCTAAAACTTGAAAATGTTAGTACACACTTTACTTTTTTTGATTGCTCAATAATTAATTAGAAATAGTCATATGATTTTTTTTAAATGAAAATGTTATGGAAAAATATGTTGACACTTAATGTAACCATAAGTATATGATTCTAATGAGTAATAAAGTTGATTGTTGGAATATGGATATCGATCCCATCAAGATTGGAATTTTTGGTTTGGAATGGTATCACAACATTCTACTCTCTTGGCTTACAAAAAATACTCAATTCAAAGGGTTCTAGGGTAGATCTACTTCAATATGCATGGTGATTGCCCTTTCTCAACATTCATGATCGTATATCATGTACTTTGTTGGTTCATGAATAACAAAATACATGATCTTGACAACATATCACACTTCTAATACTCATAACCCAGTCACTCTAAATAGTTTATGTAAGTAATTAGCATGATAATAACCCTAATAACTTTGCTAAGGCACATAAAGTAACCCATCATGCTGAGTTCCCATAAAGTAACCCTTGTATAGTCGAATAACTGGATAAGCCTTAGACACGTCATCGGTCACCTATCATAGTCCATATGATGAGTGTCTTAAGTGTATAAGCTTGTTCCCAATAGTCTAAGTTGAGAGTTTCCCAGACATGTACTCTCATAGTCTATCATCCTTCTAAGCATCATATACATGTATTTTATTGTCTAGCACACTTGTAAAAATTACACATGGGCATGGTAACTTGATATATAAGATTTGTTGGAGGTAAGTCATTAATAAATATGGTACAATTGACACAACTAAGTACTTGAGTATGCTATATACATATCAATGAAAGCTGAGATACCTACATTATTCTCGGTAGTATCATGATACACAAGTTATAAATCAACTCTAGATAAGATCTAGGCTAACATTTTGAAGAAAGATAAACTAGGTTTTGGATACAATATTGATTGACAAATACAAAAAATTATAAATACAAATGCTACTGGATTCCTTTGTCACAAGACATTCCCACATGTAAAATTTTTCTAAGATTCTTCTATTTGTGACCTGCCTCAAGTGATAATGTCTATTGTTGAATAACTTTTTCATAGTAGTATTAGCAGACGTGTTAGATTCTCCTCCATGTTCTATTTAGTGTTCTATCACCCTATTCTAACTATTGTTTTTTGTTATTTTTTCATGTCTTCTCTCTCCTCCAATCTTCATTGCAATTGGAAAGATAAAGTCACAACTCCAATTGTATGTATTGATTTGGTTATGTCATAACAGCCAAGTTGTATCTAGACTAAGCCGTGTTGCTACAAGTAAGAATTAGTGTCATGATGCATGAAATGCCATCACTTATGAGACAATGGCTTCATGATGTAAAAAATGTAGTCATGAAAGAAAATATGATAGACTAACAATATAATGTTGTGACTAAATAATTGACATAACAACTAGGAAATAGAATCATGACTTATGAGTAGTGTCATGGTTAAACATTGAGTCACAATGTATGAGATATTACTATGACCGAGGAGCATGGTCATAACTATGTAAGTTAGTTACGACCAAATAAATATTGTTGGCACATGTCTTATATTGTCATGACTTTACTATTTCCCTTTGGGCCCACTCGGCATCATGACTTGTAAAGATGGTGTTGTAACGTGTGAACATCAAGCCTCGGAAATAAATTATTGTGGGCCTTCATTATAAATTTTTTTTTAAGAAATTATTGTGACTCGTAATTAAGATGTTGTGACTCATTAGTTTACAACCACATTTTCTTCTATCTCTATAATTGGTAGTTGCATCTAGACATAACAATTGAAATCACACCAATAATAAGGCTGGTATATGTATATTCTAGGTCTAACTTTTTGTTAACTAGTTCTATCATTATTGAGTTATAAAGTGAAAATCCAATTTTTTTCATGATTTACAAATTCCAAAATTTCATGCTTCACTAAAATTTGAATAAGAAAATGATATTCTCATGATTCCATAGGATTAATATTCCGACATCCCCCTAAGAAAAATTATGATTTGTGAGTATCAATATTGAAGAATTGCTAAACAACATTAATAAACTCTTAAATAGTTTGTATATAGAAGAAATACAAAATTGGGAACATTGTTCTTATATCATTATGTTTTTATAAAACACTATTACAATATATATATTTTATTTATTTTTATTTTTATTTATTTATTTATTTATTTTTATTTATATTTATTTATTTATTTATATAGTTTTGCAAAAAAAACATTGCATTGACCAAAACACCCCTACTAAAAACTATGTATTTTCTAACAATCTCTGTTAGGCATGAGCAAACATATTTTGCAAACCTAGCTTGGAAAAGAAATAAGAAAAAGTGACATTAGGCACTACTTTGGTAAACAAATCTCCTAACAACTCAATAGATTTAATATATGCAATGCAAATTTCACATTCAACAGTACTTTCTTGATAAAATGATAATTTATTTGAATGTATCTTGCTCTTTTATGATATGTAGAATTCTTGATAATATGTATAACTGCTTGGCTATCATAAAATATGATAGAAAACTCATTGAACTTAAGATAAAATTCTCATGATATATTTGTAATACACTTTAAAATATTTGAAGTATATGTGATGTCGTACCATATTCTTCTTTGACACTTGATCTCATAACTATTGGAACTTTCTTATTCCTCCATGTAATAAGAGTTTCTACAAGATAAACACAACTACTAGTTGACCTTATATCCTTCTACAGGCTAGCCCAATCTACATCAAGATATCCAATAATATCTAGTATGATCTCTTTCTTATATAAAACTCACATGTTGATCATTTGCTTCAAGTATCTTAAGCCTATGGCATGCATACCAATGGCATTTCTATGGATTCTATATCTACTAACTAAGTATATTAATTACAAATGTTATGTCATATCTTATAATGGTAAGATATATTAGTTTTCCAATCAATCTTCTATATCTTTTAATTTGTTCAAACTTAGGATTCATTGTGATAATATTATTTTTATTTTACTTCTAGCCACTTCAATCCTCATATAATAGTGTGACTACCTTAGCTTCTTCATTTGAAATTGCCTCTTCATGTATACCTTGACCTCTTCAATGTCTACAACATCCCCACTAGATATGATTTTATTATCCACATAAACCATTTTTACCATAATATGTCTAGTATTTAATATAACAAGTAGTGAATGATTTGAGTGATATTGGACAAACTTAAATCTCCATTAAGACTACTCTGTTTATCAGACCATGTTCAAGGAGATTATCTCAATTCATATAATATTATTTTAATCTACAAACCTTATGCATCTCACCCTGAACAACAAACCTGGGTGATTGCTCCAAGAAAATTTTTTATTAGCAATCACCATATAAAAAAGTATGATTCACATCAAATTGAAATAATGGTCAATCAAAATATACATGAGAGAGATAATAATACTAACATAGTTTAAGCAAGCAACAATAGAGAAGATCTCAAATAAGTCAACACTAGGAGTTTAAGTATATTCTTTTGACGCTAGGCAAGCTTGAAGCATTTCAATAAAACCCATTAGGGTGGATATTTGATTTTATATATCTAATAATATCCTACAAAATCCTTACTAGGAGATGAAGTTGTAAGTTTTCATGTAGTTTGTTCATGAAGAGTATGAATCTCATTTTTCATATCAACATGCCAACAAAGATGATCCATAGCCTCTACATTAAAGCAAGGGGTAAACACAAACAAAAAAAAAAGTAGTAAAAGCACTATGGGAGAGAGACACATAAGCACATAAGACACACTAATCAATCAGATACCTTGTAGTGGGCATAAGAAAGAGTCATTTGATGCATAAGGGGTGGATCATGTACCAATTTAGATTAAGTCAATAGTCATAGATATAAAGACTTCGAAGAAAGTTATATCAATAGTTGCATTAATTTTATATAATGGGGGATGAAAACATTTATATCCATTATGAGTCTTGAAATACCTAACAAAAATATACTTCAAAGTTTGTGAGGATAATTTTTGTTTAACATGGTGAACATGAATAAAACATACATAACCAAAAACTCATGTAATCATTGAGAATGACTCTCTATCTAGATATAGAATAGAATATAGAGGTTTAAATTTTAGGATTGACAAAGAAAGACATTTATTAGTAAAACATATAATTAAAATAATTTTACTCTAAAAATAAGAAGGAATTTTCATATAAAACATATTTAATTGAGCAACATCAAGTGCTCATTTTTTTTATTAGTAGCCCAAATTTGTTGTAGTATAATAACACATGACGTGATGTTTGATGAATGATACTATGAAAGATACAAAACTTATTAATAATAAATGAACAATATTTAATATCACCATTAAACTAAGATTTGTTAATATATAAATCAAATAATGTTTTTATTTCCCAATAAAAATTTGTAGTGCATGAGGAAAATTGGATTTCTTTTTTAATAAATGTAACCAATTCATATTAGATTGATCATTAAGAAATATGATAAAATATTGAATTTCCAAAATATTATGGACTCATATAGGACTAAAATAATTAAATGAACATGAACAAATAGTTGATTGCTAACATTATTAATTTTAGCTAGAAAATAGACCTAATAATACTTCACAAGCTAGCAGGACTCAAACTTTAGAAGACAAGAGAAGATTGATAGAAAATCATGTGTTGAAACAAGAAAGTTGGAGTGCACGATCAAGATGATAGTGTCACTAAATTGGCAACATAGCAGCATAAAGTGTATAACTGGGTAAACTTAGTGATTGTGTCAACGCATTCATAGTAAGATAAAAAAATGTTACTTTACAAATAAGCTATTTACTAAATTGAGCAACTAATACTTGATTCATTGGAAATTCAAGAATGAAAAAAGAAGAGGGGATAAAATAACTAGGTTTCAAGAAATATCATCCTTTCCCACAATATAAGATTTAGATCTATCAGTTAAAAGTAATAAGAGATTTTGTAGTTTGTTCTTTAAGTTTACTAAACAATGACATATCAATGGAAATGATAAGAGGCAATTCTAGAATTAATATAAGAAATAGCATGAGAATGAAACCAAGGTGTTGGCAACGGGCCGAAACAGCCCAGGCCCGGCCCGAGGCATGTCCCAGCTCGGTCGTGCCTAGTCCGGCATGGCACATGGTCTAGAAACAGTGCTTAGGCCCATGCTGGGCTGGCTTTTGGCACAGCTCATGTCGTGCCATGCCAAGGTAACCTGGACCCTCGTGTCGGGCCAGGGCATCGACACATTACCATAACCCGAAGACACATTATTTAGGCACGCCCCAAAATATTCAAAATAAATTCTAATCTAGACACAAAATAAAAAAAAAATATTAAGATTCTCAGAAATTCCTACATCCTCATGATGGTCCGGCCTATTTATGAGTATATGATAAGAATCTGTTAGAGAATATAATATTCAAAATAAAATAAATAGTATCACATTTAATAATGCAACTAATAATGGAGTAGCCATTAAACTTATTGTTAGGACTATTATGGACGGGTCACTGAAAAAATTTTCCACTTTATATGCATGTTTCACATCGTTAATCTCATAGTACAAGGGTGATAAAAGGTTGTTCCCTCTACTTTAGAAAATCATATGTAACTCACTAAAATTTCTTCGTATGTCTCGTAGCCAATAGGAAATTTGGTACTATCTATTTGTCTGTGGGTATAAAGAAGAAAAATTCTAATCATATGTGAGACCCATTGGAATTAGAATCATATCTTGTGTTGGAGTCATGTGTTGAATATAAACATGTGATATCGGACTATGTCAAAAGTAAGAGTGACGAACTTATTATTGATGACAGTGACTGGGCAATAGGAAATATCATTTAATAAATTTTTAAAGATTTTTTATGATACTAACGAACATATGTTCGTTAGTTTATACTCTCACCACTGTGCATTAAAGCACGCAGGTGGGCATACAACATTTAGTAGGCATGTTTAGAAAGTTTTAAATATAACCCCAACACTTAGGCGATATGGTTATAGAGATGGAAACCAAGTACTTAAAGTACTGGTCTACTATTCTATCTCTTTATTATCTTGTTACATGCATGGACCCTAGGGTTAAGGTGGAAGGAGTAAAGAATAATTTTACAAACATATTCTCGTATATGAACTAGGAAGACCAACCTGAAGTGTTCATTCACAAGAAGTTGAATGAGCTTTTTACATACTACGATACTATGTATAGTTGTAGTAGTAGTTAGGCTCTGAGTACGGACATGGATATCATATTCGAAGACAATGACTTTTTCATTCAGTTAGCGAGGGGGAAATGACGGGGTAGACCATCGAATAGGAGTGAAATATATCGGTAATTAGATATAAATTACTATTCAATCCTATCACAAACTGATAATAAGAATCTGATATTTTATAATAGTTGAAATCATGAGTGCTACCTATCTCATGTTGTCTAAGAGGGCATGAAATCTACTAACTCCTCTAGTATCGAGCATAACATCGGAGTCGTTTTTTTTATTGCAATGATTATGATTTTAGATTGGAGATCCAAATTATGGTCAGATATTATTGAAATATTTGCATGTGTTGGGCAATCGCGCTTTCACGGGTAGTGAGATTAAGAACAGAAAACACAGAAACAACACAGAAACGAGCAATATATATATCCCAATCCACAAACATCCACGACAGAATCAAAACGAGAAAACAACACAGCAAATAACGTGGTTCGCTAGTCGCTCAATACGACTAGCTACTTCCACCAGAAAATGCTTATGCGTTACAGATTAAAACCAAGAAATAATATCTTACAGTAAGCAGCACGGCAGTCGCGAAAAATCACGCAGAGAGAGGAGAACGAAGATAAACAGTTCAACCGGGTCAAAAATAGCCGCCCGAAAAATAAATACAAATATTTTTATACAGAAAATAAACAGCAGGTTCATTTAACCGAAGCGGGTCGGATCATGGACCGGGCCAGGCTCTCCTCCAAAAATTTCGGCCCGCTGACCAGATAGCGGTACCTCCGTTATTGTGCTACTGCTGCATCCCCGGGCTTTTAATATTTTCTTTCCTGCACTTACATGAAAATATTAAAACAGGTTATTAAGTTAAAACAAATTACATATACAACAGCATGCATAAAGGATTAGAAGGATTCGAACTTGGACATCTAGGATCATGCTATGATTGCATCAAAATTGGAAGAGTTGATTGTTGATGATGATTCATGAGGCTTTGATAATGATTAATGATTGATATGAGATTGAGACATTGATGATTAAGCTAAGCCTACTTACTTACTGCCTAAGGCCTCTACTAGCAATACACTGATATTGATACCATCATTGAACATACACTAATAAGATTTATTATTTTTGGATTATCTTTCAATCTTTGTTTATTTATTTTTGTCATTTTACTTTGATGCTTGAGTTGCTACTTTTTTATTTTAATTGTATTTTTTATTATATATTTTCTTATGGATTGGCATTAGATTCATGTTTTATATTTATAGTTATTCTTTATATAGTATTTATTATCTTTTAATTATTTAATCTTGGTCTCACTTTGTTAATTGTTATTTTATAATTTGTATGTATTTTTAATAATGAGTTGTCAGTTGTTATTTGTTAGTTTTTAAATGTTAGTTGTTTTATTAATTTAATTAATTAATTATTTTAATTTAAATATTAAAATTTAAATTTTTTATTAATTTTGAAGTTTGGGATGAACCAGTTCCAAACGGCTCGAGCCTAGCTCAGACTCGGCCCGAGCCCGGCCCGAGCCCGACCCAATCTAGCAAATCAAAGCACGACCCAGCCCAAATAGTTACAAACTAAGCTTGTGGATGTGTCGGGCTGACTCTACTAAAGCCATGCCATGCCAGGCATGATATGGTTACTGTACCATGTCGTGCCCACGCACGACACAATGGCCCAATTGGGCCACCTAGAAACAGGCCGGGCCAGCCCTGCCATGCTCATTTGACATTTATAATGAAATAAAAAATACTAATTACCTAAATGAACATTATAGGCTTTATGCTCTGATATATAAGATCCATTATCAGATATACTTGATGGTATACCTTCACAAGTGATTGTAGATGTAATGTGAGAAGTTTTTGGAAGCGTGAGTTCAAAGCCAACCTAGTTAGCTCAATCTGACCTACCAAATTTCACCCAACATTTTTTGGAAGGTGAATTGGATTCTGACAATAATGACAACATTTATCTCTACCATAACATCCTTTCGAATCATGATATCTAGGTAACTAGGCTTCTGACAATAATGACAACACAACATTTATCACTACCATAACATACCATGACAATAATGACAATAATGACAATAATGACAACAATGACAACAATAATGACCACCACTTATATCATTACCACCACTTGTAGAAGCAAAGACTACACTAACCAAATAACACTTGTGATGGGTAAGATAACACAATATTAACATTCTAGATATGAAAAAAATACTTCATTCATCTCAAGAAGAGATTGAGAATAATGCAATTTTGACAAGATTCATATGCATGATCCAAATCAAATAATACCTCATGCATCAACATAGTTTGTTAATGTGTAATCTCATTAATGTCAATAGTAGATGATTATAATGTATTCAATTGACTCCAAAATGAATACAAGTCAAAAAATAGCAGTACAGCACATTCTTTTTTCCTACAATCAAAAAATTTGTGTTGAGACAAAAACAAACGAGAATTTTTTAGCTTGCTCATATCTCAAATTAAAAGTATAAAAAAAATGTTTTGTACAATCATAATACATATTTGTGCCTACGATAGTGGGCTGAATCGAATGCCAAATTAAACTTCTAGTTTGTGCATCATATCTGATTCACTTTTCATGATAGAGAGTGAAGCAATTTAAGTCAAATATTATTATTTGTTTTTCCCAATTAAATAAGTGTGCACTCTAGTCTCCATTTGATTATAATAATATTTATCATTTAATTTTGTAGATTTTGATAAATCTTATAATTTCATTGAACTTTCTAAATCTATAATAATCAAATTGCAAAATAATAACTAAATAACAAAACAACATAGTGAGCAGATTGGTGTGCTCAAAATAGAAAACGAATAGCACAAATAAAAAATATAACAATAAACGATATAAACACAAAAGGCATGATCAACTATTTGTGTAAAACAATCATCAACACATTCAATTTACACATCAATGAAAACCCCTAGATGAAATGATTGTATATAACAATGATGTACCAAATACAAATAACAATATCATCATTCTTTCAGCAATTGCAATAAGACTTCTCTTATACCATGTCGATATTTTATAAATACAAAAAATAACATTGAGAAACCATGAAATGACGTGTATAAGGTGAAGGCAAGAATTCTATTATTTTTTTATAAAACACTGTTAACATTACATATGGTTCCACAAGAAACTAGTAATAAAGACTAAAAATTTTAGTCTTTATTACTAGTTTCTTGTGGAACCATATGTAATGTTAACAGTGTTTTATAAAAAAAAATAGAATTCTTGCCTTCACCTTATACACGTCATTCATGGTTTCTCAATGTTATTTTTTGTATTTTAAAATATCGACATGGTATAAGAGAAGTCTTATTGCAATTGCTGAAAGATGATGATATTGTTATTTTGTATTTGGTACATCATTGTTATATACAATCATTTCATCTAGGGGTTTTCATTGATGTGTAAATTGAATGTGTTGATGATTGTTTTACACAAATAGTTGATCATGCCTTTTGTGTTTATATCGTTTATTGTTATATTTTTTATTTGTGCTATTCGTTTTCTATTTTGAGCACACCAATCTGCTCACTATGTTGTTTTGTTATTTAGTTATTATTTTGCAATTTGATTATTATAGATTTAGAAAGTTCAATGAAATTATAAGATTTATCAAAATCTACAAAATTAAATGATAAATATTTATTATAATCAAATGGAGACTAGAGTGCACACTTATTTAATTGGGAAAAACAAATAATAATATTTGACTTAAATTGCTTCACTCTCTATCATGAAAAGTGAATCAGATATGATGCACAAACTAGAAGTTTAATTTGGCATTCGATTCAGCCCACTATCGTAGGCACAAATATGTATTATGATTGTACAAAACATTTTTTTTATACTTTTAATTTGAGATATGAGCAAGCTAAAAAATTCTCGTTTGTTTTTGTCTCAACACAAATTTTTTGATTGTAGGAAAAAAGAATGTGCTGTACTTGCTTATTTTTTTGACTTGTATTCATTTGGAGTCAATTGAATACATTATAATCATCTACTATTGACATTAATGAGATTACACATTAACAAACTATGTTGATGCATGAGGTATTATTTGATTTGGATCATGCATATGAATCTTGTCAAAATTGCATTATTTCTCAATCTATTCTTCTTGAGATGAATGAAGTATTTTTTTCATATCTAGAATGTTAATATTGTGTTATCTTACCCATCACAAGTGTTATTTGGTTAGTGTAGTCTTTGCTTCTACAAGTGGTGGTAATGATATAAGTGGTGGTCATTATTGTTGTCATTGTTGTCATTATTGTCATTATTGTCATTATTGTCATGGTATGTTATGGTAGTGATAAATGTTGTGTTGTCATTATTGTCAGAAGCCTAGTTACCTAGATATCATGATTCGAAAGGATGTTATGGTAGAGATAAATGTTGTCATTATTGTCAGAATCCAATTCACCTTCCAAAAAAATGTTGGGTGAAATTTGGTAGGTCAGATTGAGCTAACTGGGTTGGCTTTGAACTCATGCTTCCAAAAACTTCTCACATTACATCTACAATCACTTGTGAAGGTATACCATCAAGTATATCAGATAATAGATCTTATATATCAGAGCATAAAGCCTATAATGTTCATTTAGGTAATTAGTATTTTTTTTATTTCATTATAAATGTCAAATGAGCATGGTTGGGCTGGCCCGGCCTGTTTCTAGGTGGCCCAATTGGGCCACTGTGTCGTGTGTGGGCACGACATGGTACAGTAACCATGTCGTGCCTGGCATGGCATGGCTTTAGTAGAGTCAGCCCGACACATCCCACAAGCTTAGTTTGTAACTATTTGGGCTGGGTCGTGCTTTGATTTGCTAGATTGGGTCGGGCTCGGGCCGGGCTCGGGCCGAGTCTGAGCTAGGCTCGAGCCGTTTGGAACTGGTTCATCCCAAACTTCAAATTAATAAAAAATTTAAATTTTAATATTTAAATTAAAATAATTAATTATTAAATTAATAAAACAACTAACATTTAAAAACTAACAAATACAACTGACAACTCATTATTAAAATACATACAAATTATAAAATAACAATTAACAAAGTGAGACCAAGATTAAATAATTAAAAGATAAAAAATAATATATCAAAGATAAACTGATAAATATAAAACATGAATCTAATGCCAATCCAATAAGAAAATATATGAATAAAAAATACATATTAAATAAAAAAAGTAGCAACTCAAGCATCAAAGTAAATGACAAAAATAAATAAACAAAGATTGAAAGATAATCCAAAAATAATAATCTTATTAGTGTATGTTCAATGATGGTATCAATATCAGTGTATTGCTAGTAGAGGCCTTAGGCATAAAGTAGGCTTAGCTTAATCATCAATGTCTCAATCTCATATCAATCATTAATCATTATCAAAGCCTCATGAATCATCATCAACAATCAACTCTTCCAATTTTGATGCAATCATAGTATGATCCTAGATGTCCAAGTTTGAATCCTTCTAATCCTTTATGCATGCTGTTGTATATGTAATTTGTTTTAACTTAATAATCTGTTTTTAATATTTTCATGTAAGTGCAGGAAAGAAAATATTAAAAGCCCGGGGATGCAGCAGTAGCACAATAACGGAGGTCCCGCTGTCCGGTCAGCGGGCCGAAATTTTTGGAGCAGAGCCTGGCCCGGTCCATGATCCGACCCGCTTCGGTTAAATGAACCTGCTGTTTATTTTCTGTATAAAAATATTTTGTATTTATTTTTCGGGCGGCTATTTTTTGACCCGGTTGAACTGTTTATCTTCGTTCTCCTCTCTCTCTGCGTGATTTTTCGCGACTGCCGTGCTGCTTACTGTAAGATATTATTTCTTGGTTTTAATCTGTAACGCATAAACATTTTCTGGTGGAAGTAGCTAGTCGTATTGAGCGACTAGCGAACCACGTTATTTGCTGTGTTGTTTTCTCGTTTTGATTCTGTCGTGGATGTTTGTGGATTGGGATATATATATTGCTCGTTTCTGTGTTGTTTCTGTGTTTTCTGTTCTTAATCTCACTACCCGTGAAAGCGCGATTGCCCAACACATGCAAATATTTCAATAATATCTGACCATAATTTGGATCTCCAATCTAAATCATAATCATTGCAATAAAAAAAACGACTCCGATGTTATGCTCGATACTAGAGGAGTTAGTAGATTTCATGCCCTCTTAGACAACATGAGATAGGTAGACTCATATGATTTCAACTATTATAAAATATCAGATTCTATTATCAGTTTGTGATAAGATTGAATAGTAATTTATATCTAATTACCGAGATATCTCACTCCTATTTGATGGTCTACACCGTCATTTCTCCCTCGCTAACTGAATGGAAAAGTCATTGTCTTTGAATATGATATCCATGTCTGTACTCAGAGCCTAACTACTACTACTACAACTATACATAGTATCGTATATGTAAAGAGCTCAATCAACTTCTTGTGAATGAACACTTTAGGTTGGTCTTCCTAGTTCATATACGAGAATATGTTTGTAAAAATATTCTTTACTCCTTCCACCTTAACCCTAGGGTCCATGCATGTAACCAGACAATAAAGAGATAGAATAGTAGACCAGTACTTTAAGTACTTGGTTTCCATCTCTATAACCATATCGCCTAAGTGTTGGGTTATATTTAAACTTTCTAAACATGCTACAAATGTTGTATGCACCTGAGCGTAATGCAAGTGGTGAGAGTATAAACTAACGAACATATGTTCGTTGTATCATAAAAATCTTTAAAAATTTTATAAATGATATTTCTATTGCCCAGTCAGTGTCATCAATAATAAGTTCGTCACTCTTACTTTTGACATAGTCCGATATCACATGTTTATATTCAACACATGACTCCAACACAAGATATTTCTAATTCCAATGGTGTCTCACATATGATTAGAATTTTTTCTTCTTTATACCCACAGACAAATGATAGTACCAAATTTCTATTGGCTACGAGACATACGAAGAAATTTTAGTGAGTAACATATGATTTCTAAAGTAGAGGAAACAACCTTTTATCACCCTTGTACTATGAGATTAACGATGTGAAACATGCATCTAAAGTGGAAAATTTTTTCTAGTGACCCGTCCATAATAGTCCTAACAAATAAGTTAATGGCTACTCCATTATTAGTTGCATATTAAATGTGATACTATTTATTTTATTTTGAATATTATATTCTCTAAAGATTCTTATCATATACTCATAAATAGCCGGACCATCATGAGGATGTAGGATTTCTGAGAATCTTAATATTTTTTTTATTTTGTGTCTAGTTAGAATTTATTTTGAATATTTTGGGGCGTGCCAAAATAATGTGTCTTCGGGTTTGATAATGTGTCATGCCTGGCCCGACATGAGGGTCGGGTTACCTTGGCATGGCACGACATGAGCTGTGCCAAAAGCCAGCCCAGCATGGGCCTAAGCCCAGTTTCTAGACTGTGCCATGCCGGACTAGGGGACATGACCGAGCTGGGACATGCCTCGGGCCGGGCCTGGGCTGTTCGGCCCGCCCAACACCTTGGTTTCATTCTCATGCTATTTCTTATATTAATTCTAGAATTCCTCTTATCATTTCCATTGATATGTCATTGTTTAGTAAACTTAAAGAACAAACTACAAAATCTCTTATTACTTTAACTGATAGATCTAAATCTTATATTGTGGGAAAGGATAATATTTCTTGAAACCTAGTTATTTTATACCCTTCCTTCTTCATTCTTGAATTTCCAATGAATCTAGTGTCAGTTACTCATTTAGTAAATAGCTTATTTGTAAAGTAACATTTTTTTATCTTACTATGAATGCGTTGACACAATCACTAAGTTTATCCAGTTATACACTTTATGCTGCTATGTTGCCAATTTAGTGACACTATCATCTTGATCGTGCACTCCAACTTTCTTGTTTCAACACATGATTTTCTATCAATCTTTTCTTGTTTTCTAAAGTTTGAGTCCTGCTAGCTTGTGAAGTATCATTAGGCCTATTTTCTAGCTAAAATTAATAATGTTAGCAATCAACTATTTGTTCTTGTTCATTTATTATTTTAGTCCTATATGAGTACATAATATTTGGAAATTCAATATTTTATCATATTTCTTAATTATCAATCTAATATGAATTGGTTACATTTATTTAAAAAGCAATCCAATTTTCCTCATGCACTACAAATTTTTATTGGGAAATAAAAACTTAATTGATTTTTATATTAACAAATCTTAGTTTGATGGTGATATTAAATATTGTTCATTTATTATTAATAAGTTTTGTATCTTTCATAGTATCATTCATCAAACATCACGGCATGTGTTATTATACTGCAACAAATTTGGGCTACTAATAAAAAAAATGAGCACTTGATGTTGCTCAATTAAATATGTTTTATATAAAAACTCCTTATTTTTAGAGTAAAGTTATTTTAATTATAGTTTTACTAATAAATGTCTTTCTTTGTCAATCCTAAATTTAAACCTCTATATTCTATTCTATATCTAGATAGAGAGTTATTCTCAATGATTACATGAGTTTTGGTTATGTATGTTTTGTTCATGTTCACCATGTTAAACAAAAATTATCCTCACAAACTTTGAAGTATATTTTTGTTAGGTATTTAAAGACTCATAATGGATATAAATGTTTTCATCCCCATTATATAAAATTAATGCAACTATTGATATAACATTCTTCGAAGTCTATATCTATGACTATTGACTTAATCTAAATTGGTACATGATCCACCCCTTATGCATCAAATGACTCTTTCTTATGCCCACTACAAGGTATCTGATTGATTAGTGTGTCTTATGTGCTTATGTGTCTCTCTCATAGTGCTTTTACTACTTTTTTGTTTGTGTCTACCCCTTGCTTTAATGTAGAGGCTATGGTTCATCTTTGTTGGCATGTTGATATGAAAAATGAGATTCATACTCTTCATGAACAAACTACATGAAAACTTACAACTTTACCTCCTAGCAAGGATTTTGTGGGATATTAGATAATAAAATCAATTATCCACCCTAATGGGTTCTATTGAAATGCTTCAAGCTTGCCTAGCGTCAAAAGAATATACTTAAACTCCTAGTGTTGACTTATTTGAGATATTCTCTATTGTTGCTTGCTTAAACTATGTTAGTATTATTATCTCTCATTTATATTTTGATTGACCATTATTTCAATTTGATGTGAATCATACATTTTATATGGTGATTGATAAGAAAAAAATTTTCTTGGAGCAATCACCCAGGTTTGTTGTTCAGGGTGAGATGCATATGGTTTGTAGATTAAAATAATATTATATGAATTGAGATAATCTCCTTGAACATGGTTGATAAACGGAGTAGTCTTAATGGAGATTTAAGTTTGTCCAATATCACTCAAATCATTCACTCCTTGTTATATTAAATACTAGACATATTATGGTAAAAATGGTTTATGTGGATAATAAAATCATTCTAGTGGGGATGTTGTAGACATTGGAGAGGTCAAGGTATACATGAAGAGGCAATTTCAAATGAAGAAGCTAAGGTAGTCGCACTATTATATGAGGATTGAAGTGGCTAGAAGTAAAATAAAAATAATATTATCACAATGAATCCTAAGTTTGAACAAATTAAAAGATATAGAAGATTGATTGGAAAACTAATA
>JAREIK010001435.1:927221-1094721 GCA_029783825.1 Sapria himalayana
TATAGAATGATAGATTGAATATAGATATAAAGATAGATTGATTATTTAATAGATAAATAGATAGATAGATATATAGATAAATAAAAATGTAGATAGATAGATTAGAATATAGATAGATATAATAGATAGATTAGATATATTAGATAGATATATAGATTATATAAATAAGATAGATGGATGGATGGATGGATTAGATAGATAAGATAGATAGATAGATATATATAGTAAATAGATAAGATCGGGTAATAGAAAGATAGATAGATCAATTATGTTGATATAAAGATACATAGATATATTACATAGATAGATAGATATATAGATAGAATAATTAGATTGATAGTTAGATAAATAAATAGAAAGATAAATTGATTTCTTAGATAGATAGATAGGATGATATCTTGATTAGAAATATAATTAGATACATAGATTGAATTATAGATCTATTGATTAGATTGTATGATAGATAGATTGATTGATAAATATATAGATTATAAAGATAGATAGATAGATTAGATAAAGTGATAGATTAGATAAAGTGATAGATTAGATAAATAGAGAGATAAATAGATTAGATAGATAACTAAATAGTATAGATAGATAGATAGATATATATATATATATATATATAATATAGATAAATATATTTTATATATAGTTAGTAGATAGATAGATCAGATAGATAAATTAGATATATAGATATATAAACACACACACACACACATATAAATATATATATATATATATTAGATAGTTATATTGAGATAGATTTGATAGATAGATAGACATATGGATAAATTAGATTGATAGATAGAAAACATAGATAGTTATAGAGATAGATAAATAGATAATTTAGATAGGTTGATAAATAGAAAGAAAGAAAGATAGATAGATAGATAGATAAATTAGATAGATAGCAGATAAAATGATTGATAGAATAGATAGATAGATAGATTATATAAATAGATAGATAGATATAAAGATAAATTAGATAGATAGATTATATATATATAGATAAATTATAAAACTTGGTAGATAGTTTACAGAGATAGATAGATATATTAGATATATTGATATATAGGTAGATAGATAGATTATAGAGAAATTTGATATATAGATAGATAGAAAGATAGATATATTAGATATATATAGATATAGATATAGATATATATATATATATATATATATATATATATATATATATATATATATATATTATAAAACTTGGTAGATAGTTTACAGAGATAGATAGATAGATATATATATTAGATATATTGATATATAGGTAGATAGATAGATTATAGAGAAATTCGATATATAGATAGATAGAAAGATAGATATATTAGATAAATAGATATAGATATATATATATATATATATATATATATATATATATATATATATAATGATTAAATAGATAGATATATATATATATAGATTGATATTATATATATATATATATATAATAATTAAATAGATAAATTTATAGATACTTAGATAGATTAGATAAATAGATAGATTAGATAAATAGATAGATAGATTAGATGAATAAATAAATAAATATATAGATTAAATAGATAGATATATATATTGATTGATTAGATACATAGATATGTATATAGATTAGATATATAGTTAATAAATAGAATGATAGATAGATAGATTAGATAATTAGATAGATAGATTGATTAATTTAAAGATTTATTGATTGATTTATAGATAGATAGATAGATTAGATAGATAAATATATAGATCAATAAAGATATTAGATAAATTAGATAGATAAAAAGATCGAGTGAATGATAGATTAGATAGATAGATTAGATATACAGAAAGATTTATATATAGATAGATAGATATATATATATATATATATAATATAGAAAGATAAATAGTTAGATAGGTTAGAGATATAGATTGATATATTAGATAGAAAGATACATAAATAGTTAGAATAAATAGAAAAAAGAAAGAAACAAAGATAATTAGTTAGATAGATAGATAAATTAAATCGATAGATATATAGATAGATAGATTAGATCGATAATAGATAGATAAATAGATAGATTAGATTGATAGATAGATTAGCTTGATAGATAAATAGTTAAAACGGTTTGATAAATATATAGATAGATTAATTAGATATATCAAAAGATATATAGATAGAAAAAATAGAATATTGATAGATTAGTTAGATAAATAGTTAGATATATCCATAGAAAGATTAGATTGATAATTTGATAATATTGATAGACAAATAGAATAAATATCTAGATAGTTTGATGGATAGATAGATTAAAATCATATAATTTAGATAGATAGATAGATAGATTAGATAGATATTTAGATTGATAGATTGATAGACTGATAAAAGATAAGATAGAAAGATAGTTAAATAATTAGAAAGAATAGAGAGACAGATAGATAAAATGATAAATAGTTAGATAGATAGATTAGATGGATATATAGATAGATTAGATGAATATATAGATAGATTAGATAGATAGATAGATTAGATAGATGATCGATATATAGAAAAAAAAGATAGATAAATTAGATAGATAATTGTATAGATATATAGATTATATATATAAATATATAGATAGATATATAGATAAATAGGTTAGATATATTGATAGATAGGTAAATAAATATATTAGAAAGATAGATAGTTATATTGATAGATTGATTAGATAGATTAGATAGATGGATTAGATAGTTAGATATATTAGAAATATAGATATACGATAGATACAAAGATTAGATAGATAGAGAGATAGATTAGAAAGATAGATAGATTTATTGATTTATTTCTTGATATATATATATATATATATATTTATATAAAAGATAGATAGATATATAGATAGATTGTTTGATTAGATAGATATATACATAGATGGATAAATATATAAGATAGATAGATAATATATAGATAAACAGTTAGATAGATTGATAGATAGTTAGATAGATACTTACATATATATATATATATTTAGATTTTAGATAAATATAGATAGATTAGATGGATAAATAGATAGATAGATAGATAGATTTATAGATCGATAAATAGATTAGATAGATAAATAGTTTATATAGATAGATAGATTAGATAGAAATATACATAGATTGATAGATTGATTAGATAGAAAGATAAACATATAGATAGATAGATTGATTGATTAGATATAAAATTTGATAGATTAGATAGAAAGAAAGAAAGATAGAAAGAATAGATAGATTCATTGACATCTAGTATAGATTGATAGATTGATAAATAGATAGATAAATAGATTGGAATATAGATAGGTAGATAGATAGAAAGATTAGATAAAAGAAAGAAATAAAGAAAAAAAACAAAGATAGATAGATAGATATATGATTAGATAGAAAGATAGATTTGTAGATTGATAGATAGTTAGATATAATAGATAAATAGATAGATAGAGAGATTAGATATAAAGATACATAGATAGATAGATAGATAGATTGAATAATTAGATTGTAAGATGGATAGATAGATAACTAGATTAGATATAAAGATAGATAGATTTTATAGAAAAATAAATAGATAGATAGATTGATTTAATAGAAAGAAAGATAGATAAAAAGATTAGATAGATAGATATATTAGATTAGATTGATTGATTGATTGATAGTGCTGACTGCATGGGCGATTTTTTCCGAGTAGAAAATTTAAAATTCAGGATTACATGATTTCGAAGTAAATGGGCATAACTACCTCAATACATGTCGGATTGACCTGATTTAAAAAGCCACGGATCAAGGACTCTTATTTCTATAACTTTCATGTTTATTGTATCCCAAAATAAGCTCTGTGGAGTGAGTGATTCTGGGAGGAATTAGACGAGGCACTGTGTTTGTGGGGATGTTTGTAATTCGGGATAAATACAGTTCACTACCTAGGTTTAAAAGAAATTCCACCCACCATGGATAAATAACTATTTGATTCACCGCCAACAATGTTGGATAAAGAATAAAGATAAGAATTTAACTCAAAAAGAGGAACTTTCATTCATTCAAAAATAATCACTCTTACAAATGAAAATGTCTCATTATTTAGAGATTATACTCAGAATAAAAAAAATAAAAATAATAAAATAATAAAAATATAAAAAAAAATGAGAAATATGAGTCTTCATTTCAGCCTTTGAAATTCGTCCACCAATAATAACCGGCAAATATCCACTTCCAAAGAACATTAAATTACTACGAAAATTATCCTGAATAAATCCCTTTTTATATAGCATCGATGCAATGAATTTTAATAATGGGATCATATTTCCTTAACCCATCACAACAAATTATAACCGAAGTTAGTCTTGACATAAATAAGTACTGATAGTGGATGTTTTGCCGAAGGAATCTGCTCAGGACTTAAGGATTGATTAGTAGTCTCGAATGCTCCCACATCAGATAAATAGATTACATTAGATTAGATAGATAGATGGCTTGATAGATAGATATAATGATAGATACATAGATAGATAAATAGATTTGATAGATAATTAGATAGATAGATTGATAGATAGATAAATAGGTTAGATATAAAATAGATAAATAGATAGATAGATAGAATGATAAATAAATAGATAAATAGATAAATATATAGATAGATAGATTAGATGAATATATAGATAGATTGTAAAGATAGATAGATATATAGATTAGATAGATAATAGATAGATAGATAAATAAATAGATTATATTAGATAGATAATAGATAGATAGATAGATTAGATATATAGATATATTGATAGATATATAGATAGATAGATAGATTATATTGATAGATTGATACATAGAGAGATAAATATAATAGAAAGATAAATAGATAGATAGATAGATTAGATAGATTAGATAGATTAGATAGCTAGATAGATTAGATAAATAGATTAGAAAGTTAGATATATAAAAATATTCAAAGATTAGTTAGATAAATTGAAATATAGATAGATAGAAATATAGATAGATATATTATATAGATAGATAACTAGCTAGCTAGATTTATTGATTGATTAATTGATAGATAGATAGATAGATTTATAGATTAGTTAGATACATTGATTGATTGATTTATTGAGTGATTGATTTATTGATTGATAGATTAGATAGATAGATAAATAGATGGATCGATATATTAGATGAATATATAGATAATATTTAGATATATAGATAATTAGATAGATATATATATATATATATATATATATATATATATATTATATATAGATAAATAGATTGGATAGATAAATAGATTAGATAGATAGAAAGTTAGATAGATAGATAGTTTATATAGAAAAATAGATAAATAGTTAGATTAGAAAGAAAAATACATAGATATATAAATTATATAGAAAGAAAGATAGATAGATAGAAATAATAGATAGATTCATTGATAGCTAGAATATATAGATAAATTGAAAGATAGATAAAAAGATTAGATATATAGATAGATAGATAGATTAGATAAAAGAAAGAAAGAAAGAGAGTAACAAACATTAATAGATAGATACATATATAGATTAGATAAAAATATAGATTGGTAATTTGATAAATAGGTAGATATATTATATATATAGATAGATAAAGAGAATATATCCAAAGATACATAGATAGATAGATAGATTGAATGATTAGATAGAAAGATAAATAGATAAATAGATAGATTACAATAAAGATAAATAGGTAGATAGATTGATAGAATATATAAAAAGATTTTATAGAAAAATAGATAGATAGATAGATAAAAAGATAAGATATATAGATAGATAGATATATACTTATATATATATATATATATATATATATATTAGAAAGATAGATAGATAGATTAGAGATAAATAAATAAGATAGATAATTAGAAAGATAGATTAGATCGACAGAAAGATAGATAGATTAGATAGATAGAAACATAAATAGATATGTGTGTGTGTGTGTGTATCTATCTATTATATAAATAGATAGATATTTTGTAGAGAAATAAAGATAGATTAAATTGATAGATAGAAAAATAGATAGATAGATAGATAGATTAAATAGATAGATAGATTAGATAAATAAATAGATTGATTGATTGATTGATTGATAGATAGATACATAGATTATATTAGATTAATAAATAGATAAATAGATAGATATATATATTATTTAAATAGATACACATGCACACACACACACACACATACACACACATACATATATATTTTATATAAATAGATTTATAGGTAGATAAATAAATAGATTAGTTAGATGGATAAATAGATAGATTAGATAGATAGATAGAATAGATATATATATATATATATATTAGATTGATAGATATATAAATAGAAAGAAACATATTTTAGATATATATATATATATATAGATTATATAGATATAGATATATATATATATATATATATATATATAGATTAGATATATATATATATATATGTATATTAGATAGATCGATAGATAGATGGATATATAGATAGATAGATAGATTAGAAAAATAAATAAATAAATAAATAAAAAATAATATATATATATATATATATATTAGATAGATAGATAGATAGATATATTTTTTGATTGGTTTGATACATAGATATATTTATTAGATAGATATGTAATAATTAGAACGATAAATAGATTGGTTGAAAGATAGATTAGAAATATAGATAAATTGATTGATTGATTTAATAATAGATAAATAGTTAGATTATATAGATAGATTGATAGCTATATAGATAAATAGATAGATCGATAGAAAGATTAGATAGATGGAATATATATAGATAGATAGATAGATAAATAAAAATAAAGATACAGTAGATAGATAGATAGATAGATAGATAGATAGATTTGATAGAATGAAAGATAAATATATAGATAGATAAATTATATTGAAAGCTAAATAGATAGGTTAGATAGATAGATTCATATATTAGAAAGAAAGATACATAGATAGTTAGATAGTTAGATATATGGATAGAATAAATAGAAAGAAAAAGAAAAAAGAAAGATAATTAGATAGATCGATAGATAAATAAATAAATTGATAGATAGATTAGATCGATAGATAAATAGATAGATAGAAAGTTTTGATATATATATATATATATAATTTAATTAGATAGATAGATAGATATATAGATATATAGAAAATAGAATATTGATAGATTAGATTGTTAAATAGTTAGATATATAGATAGAATGATTAGATCGCTAGATAGATAAGATAGATGGTTAGATTGATAGATTAGATAAATAAATAGTTAGATGGATAGATAGATTAGATTGATAGATAGATAGATATAGTAATAGATAAATATATTAGATAGAAAAATAGATAGATAAATATATATATATAGATAGATTAGATAGACAAATAGATAAATTGAAAAATAGATAGATAGATAGATTAGATGAATATATAGAAAGATTAGGTAGATAGATAGATAGTTTAGATAGATTATATATAGATAGATAAATAGATAAATAGATTAGATTAGATAGAAAATAGATAGATTAGATATATTGATATATAGATAGATAGATTAGATATATATATATATATATATATATATATATATATATTAGATAGATTATAGTTAGATAGAAAGATTAGAAAGATTAGATAGATAGATAGATTAGATAGATAGATTTATTGATTGATTATTTAATTGATTGATTGATTGATTGATTGATACATATATAAATTAGATAGATAGATTGATTGATTGATAGATAGATCATTAGATATATTAGATAAATAGATAGATAAATAGATAATATATAGATAAATAGATCGATTGATAGATAGATAGATAGTTAGATATATATATAATAGATATATATATATATATAGATAGATTATATAAATAAATAGATAGATTAATAGATTTATAGATAGATAATTAGATAGATATATAGATTATATATAAATATAGATAGATAGATTAGATAGAAATATAGATAGATAAAAATATAAATAGATAGATAGATTAGATAGAAAGACGGACAGACAAATAGATAAATAGATAGAATAGATAGAAAGATAGATAAATTATATATAAAGATTGATAGATAGATATATTAGATAGATAGATTAGATATAAAGATAGATATAAAGAATAGATAGATTCATTGATGGCTAGAATAGATAGTTCGATAGATATATAAATAAATTAGATTGTTAGAGAGATAGATAGATAGTTTAGATAGATTAGATAAAAGAATGAAATAAAGATAGATAGATATATAGATAGATTAGATAGAAAGATAGATCGGTGGATTGATAAATAGATAGATAGCTTAGATTGATAGATAGTTAGATAGATATATTACATACAAAGATACATAGATAGATAGATTAGTTGAATGATCAGATAGAAAGATAGAGAGAGAGAGATAGCTAGCTAGATTAGATATAAAGATAAATAGATAGATTTTATAAAAAGATAGAAAGATAATAGATAGATTATATATATATATTTATTTATTTATTTATTAGACTGATAGATAAGATATATAAATAGAGAGATAGATAGATTTGATAGATTGATAGATTGATAGATTGAATGATTAGATAGATAGTTAGATAGATAAATAGTTAGATAGATAGATAGATAGATTAGATAGGTGGAGAAATAGATAGATATATTAGATAGATAATAAATAGAACGATTGATCGATAAATTATATAGATAGATAGATAGATAGATTAGATAGATAGTTATATAAATAGATAGATTAGATCATTAGGTAGATAGATAGGTAAATAGATAGATAGATAGATTACAGAGATATATAGATAGAGCTATATTGGATAGATAGATAAATAGATTAGATAGATTATTAGATTAATATATTATATGGAAAAATAGATAAAGAGAGAAATAGTTAGATAGGTAGATAGATAGATTATATAAAAAGATAGATAGTTAGATAGATAGATAGATTAGATATAGATAAAAATAGAATCAATAGATAGATAGATTGATACATTGATTAGATAGATATATAGATAGATTAGATAGATAATTAGAGAGATATATATATATATATATATATATATATATGTTCAATAGATAGATATATAGATATATTAGATAAATAGATTAGATAGATAGAAAAATTAATAAATTGATAGATAAATAGATTTAATAGATAGATTGATAGATAGATCGATTAGATAGAAAGATAGATTAGATAGATTATATAGAAAGAAAGATAGATAGATAGATAGTTAGATAGATTAGATAGAAAGATGTTTATATAGAAAGATAGATTTGATAGAAAAATAGATAGATATATTAGATAGAAAGATAGATAAATAAATTGATAGATTGATAGATAAATTAGATAGAATTAAACATAGATAGATCGATAGATAGATTAGATAGATATATAAATAGATAGATTAAATAGATTATATAGATAGATAGATTTTCAATGATTAATTTATATTTCATAATATTTATGTAAATTTCTGGTGTTATTTGATTGTTGAAATATTCATATTGACAACTCATACCATTGAGAACTTACTATTGTAGAAGTGGACTCCAATGCCTATCAAATTTATAAAAAATTAATAATATCATGTATTATCAAATAATCTTTTTTTTAACTAATTACTTTTAATTATTTTATTTTTTATTTTCATTTAAATGATATCAACGCAATATAAAAATTATCATTGTAATTTCTTAATAAATTTCTAGTATCGTTTTAATATTAATAAATCTTTAAAATTGTAATTTATTTTATATTAGTAATACATTAAAATTAATCATCTTTTAATATTAATTTTATTTTAAAATTAAAAATGTTATAATCATAATTAAATATTTAAAGCAACTACCACAATTTTATTGTCTAATAAAATGTAATAAAACATAATAATTAATCTACAATTATAAAATTTATTTTGAAATGATATTCCTCCCCAAGAACAAGAATTATTGAGAATTTATTAAGAAAAAAAATAAACCTATTTAATTGTATATCAATTAAATAGTTCCTAAGTTTTGTAATTTTGTTTTAAAAAATTAATCATATTGTTTAAGTTTTTATTTAGATATCAAATACCTAAAATGTGACCAAATGTTTTAAATGTCTTAATATCAAAAAAATAGAAAGTTTTATAAATTGTGAAAATAAAGTTCTCACAAAATATAAAATATGTTTTTTTCAACTATCAGTGTTCAAGCCCATTTTTGTGCACCTCAACTAATTGATGTTATGATTATACTTTAATCATAATTTTATTTGAAGATAAGTTTTCTCACATGATGTCGCCTCTATGTATTTCAAAAGATGCATGGTTATCAATTTATAAGCACATATGTTCTATTAGTTAGGTATTCTCAGGATGGGAAGGCTGGATGCATTAAATTTGTTCATGAAAATTGATTTAATTAAAAAGAAAATTTGGTTTAATTTATTTGGTGTATTTAAAATTAATAAATATTTTTTTTTTCAAAAAACAAGTAGATTTATCAAGATTACATAAATAAATATGTTTTTTCCAACATTTGGATGCACGTGAGATTTGTAAGGACAATGAGGAGCAAGAGTATTAGAGAGAGAGTGAGAGAGAGATATATATGTGTGTGTGTGTGTGTGTACACACACACATATTTATATTTATATAGAGTGACAAGGATCGTGAGAGTGAATTTATAAAATGGGATTGTTTTTAAGAAAGAGGTTCTAAAAAACTTATAGGTCGCATTTATTTTTTTTACTGGATGCTTAATAGAACTTTTTTTGAGTTTAATGCCGAATGGTACTTAATAGAAGTATAAGTCATTTTTTTTAATTTTTTTATTTCTATTAAGGATTAAGTTTTTTATTTTTTACATACTAAAAATTAACATTTTAACAGCTTAATATATTAAAAAAATTTTAATACATATAATCAAATATTTAAAGATATCACATTTGATGTCAATATCTAATTTCATTTCATAATCATTGTGGCTAAAAACACAAACATTAATTAAATTAAAAATATTTTATTTCAAATGCTTATTCATATATATTAAAAGAAAATATTAAAATTTAAGTACAAATTTTAAAATATCTAAACCCATAATATTTGATATTTATATTTAACATCATATTTTACACCATGAAAAAAACTAAAGCGACTAACTTTTGATACTAGTATTTGATATCTCGTTTTATACAATGATAAAAGTTAAAATGATATGTTAATTGAACACTTGAAATAGTTCATATTTAATATGGTCTCAAAATTATAACATGAACTATTGATCAGTAGCTATAAAAAAGTTATTTATAGTTGAGCCTTGATTTTAGTTCTCACTATCACTTTCTATTTATTCTTCAGTGTAATATTCAGAAATTAATCTATCGCAACTGATACTTGTCAAAAAAATTGTGAATAGAGAAATATATCTTACTATTTTTGTTTGTGTAGCATATGAATAAGGTGTCATTTTCTTTAATATTGGAAAACATGCCTTAACAACACCAAATGCAGATTCAATGACATTTCTTAATCTTGCATGACATAAGTTGAATATCTCTGCTCTTCCTACGGCTTTACCACCACTACGAAAATCACTCAACCAATAATGTATATTATGATATGGTGTCATAAAATCTCTAGTGTGTGTGTATATGCTACATCCACTAAATAACAATTTTTTGACACAGAGAATTTAGTATATTATAATGTTATTAAATAAAATTAATAATAAATAAAATAAATCAAGAATATTTACCTGACGGGAGCATAGAAAAATTATGTTGTGGGTTACGAATAGTTTCCATCAAGACTCTTGAATCATAAGCAATTCATTCCCATCAAAAAACTACATACATATAGTTCATATCAAAATCACAAAATGCCATAACATTTTGAAATTATTCTCCTCTCCAACGACTTTGAAATGGTACTTGTTGTTCAGTGGAAATGCATGCATGGATAAGTGTTCCATTAATTGCACCAACAGCTCCCTAAAAAATTTTTGTTACCAATATAGATGTTTATTTTTATATTACAATAATAAAAATATGATGAAAATATTTATACATAAAAGCATTATACCTCAAAAATTTATCTTAAATGATGATTATAGATACCATTTGAATTATCATTGAATGATAGAGGTGTAATCATTTCCCTTGAGAAGCTCACTATGACCACTAAAACCTCATGGAAGCATTTATGAATTATTTGGACTGAGAATTGAAATCAATTCTTTGAAAATTGGTTTCAAAGATTATGACTTAAAGTCATTAAGAATATATTCATTTTCTCTTCAACACTCAAATGTTTGATGTCAACAGCTACCTTTTATCTCTGAACATGTGACACAAATAAATCTATGCTTTATTTCATAACATATACTAGATGGGCCATTTAAAACTTTTTTATTGAAAAGTGAGCCTGTGGGTGGTGATGTAGAAACTCATTCTTTATTATAAATGAGTCTCTTAATAAATGGAGCAATAACACAAGTCTTTTTTTTAAATATTGTCATAGTTGACTTTATATCTTAATCTTAACTTGATAATAAACTTGAACTATCTGATTATGTGAAGGATTATCCATATGAATATCTAATTAAAAAAAAACAATTAATTTTATTAATTAAAATCACAATAAAATTGTTATAACAATGTAAAATGAATAATATCAATGCATTAGGGTGTCATCACATCAAACCCATTTCACTGTATAAATTAATATTATTATGAATTTTATTATAATTATGTGGATAACGAGTTTTATAATTAGAAAAATTAAAATGCAGAAAGTATCCAAAATAACTCAAAGAAGGTATCAAAGCAAAAAATGGAAAATGTATCCCATAATTCCAAAAAATTAAATTAAAAGTCATTTTTTTAAAGCTTTGAAGCCATCCCATTTGCTCTTGGTCACTTTCCATTTCAACCCAAACCACTCTATACTCTTTATTCTTGTAGAATGCATTAATTGCAACATAATACAAAGGAACCTCATAAATTGTGAGTTTCTTCAAAATGTTCATACATTCTTTTACTGATGGTCCAAAATTATCTAAAGTATTTATTATTTTATTCATTTCATCTTTAGTTTGCTCTTTTTTTCCCTTCTTTTGTTTCTGCTTTGAGCATTGTACTTCTTTACTAGTATATCTTGACAAATTATCATCATCATCTAAACTAATTGGAGTTTCACTAGGCATTGATGTAGAATATGTTGATGATTCCTTAGCCCTGAAACAATACTCCTTCAGAACTCCAATTTTTAGATCCAGTGGCTAATACTCATTCAAACAATATCTCTAATTCCTCCAAATTTAATAACGATCTATAACGAAATTGTTTAGCTTTTGGATATTTGTATCCAACAAAAAAAAACAAATTAGTCAGGCATGTATATTTAAGATATTTTTTTTAAAGATTTACTTAGCTTTGTCCAAAAACTACCTGCAAATAATCAACCCATTTCTTTTAAACAAAAATCAATAAAGTACTTTCTTTGGGTGGGGTCAGTATAATTTTCCCTGCTAGTTTCACCAATTTGACTTAATACTGTATAAAAAATTAATAAAAATTAATGATTATTCAAAAGTTATTGGCTTTATATACCAATTATGGAAAAGAAAAAAAATATTTGGTTTTCTTCTACCTATAATGAACATAATTCCTAATAAATTTGAAGATTTTGCAGAAACTTGAATAATAAAATAAAACGTGAAACTACAAATTCGGCAAAGAGCCACATAAATAAAAAAGAATTATATTTTATTCAATTGAGTTTATTTGATCTTAGATGTAACTAGTTGAAGTAAATTATTTTAAGTTAAAGCTAAGTTTGATAGCGATGGTTTTATAGTACTACTATAATGGAAGGATATCAGAAGATGCAAATAGACATGTTTTGATAAATTGGAAGCTATGCAATATTATAAGATTACTAGAGTTAGTCTCAATGCAATAATATTATATCTATTCTAATTATCATTAAAGGATAAGACACAAAGTCGGTTCTAGTGTTTATCTCATAGTTCTATTGAGTGTTGAAATAAATATGTGAGAACATTTCTCACTAATTTTTCTCACTTGAATTCACTTCTCAGTTATGGAGTAAGAAAGGCAAGTTCAGGATTGATGAGTAAAAAATATTATATGATGCTTGCGATTATTTTAAGGAGCTGTTGAGAAGATGTACTCAACATGAATTTGAGTTATGATTCCAAGCCCAATTTTTTCACAACAGGCTGAATTATATGCTAAGATATATAGTTGATATAATTGTGGGCAATTCAATTATGAATAAATCAACATAGTAAGCATATTACTTGAGATATCAAATAAAAACTACCAAACTATAACTGATCATTCCTTTGGGAAAAGACAAGTTGGAGTATTAGAGTTGGATTGATTCTCCCTAATTGAGACTGAAATAGAGACTTTCCAAAGAAAATTTAAAACCCAAGAGAAAGAGAGAAGAGGATTAAGAGAAATCACCATTTTGCAACCACACAAAATAATGAACTTAGATCCTATTTATCAAATAAAAAAAGCTAATGAATTATAAAGCAAATGATATATATTTATACCCAATAATAATGTTTAAATGCATTATTACAAATTTATTAGAAATCACAAAAAGTTTCTTATGGAGGCTTTGGGAGTGGGCTACAGAATATTTGGAAGGCTCTGAAAAACTTTTAGTATATTTTGGCAAGCTATAATAATCAAGGAATATCAAGCTTGGGTTGTCAACCTTCAATGAGAGAAGATAAGAGAAATCTAGAAAAAACACAATTGTTATATTAATAAATTTTGTGGAAGAGAAATTATTACCAAGACACTTGAATGGAAAAGCTTGAAGTAAGATTCAATCACACAAATTTGCAATAAGAAATATAGATTAATAAAATTGGATAATTGGCTGTGTATTGATGAAACAAAAATAAGTTAATAAACTACCAAGTGACACTGAGCCAAATCCAAAGAAGTGCTTATTATTATGACATTAGCATATCGCCTAGTTTTATCAGTTAGGTAATGTCCCAAAATCTTGTAATGAAAATAATTTGTTAATATAGATCAACAAGTGCACGAGTCATTTAAGTAGTATAGTAGACTTTAGTCCAATTATTGACCTCTCAAAAATTATATCAATAAATTGGTTATTTAATAATGAAATAACCCATTTTTAGTAAAAGAGATATTCATATTATTAGACAATCTTAGGTCTATGGTTTATTCCTTTAATCTACGTGATGATATTTAAGTTGCTCGACTTATATTATGCTATAGATAGAATGAATATTAAAGTGTTGTGCAATGATTCATTGCCCTAACAACATAAAGGCTATTTCCATCATTGAGCATCTCCCAATGGTAGTCCTCTCATAGTTGTTTTCTCGGCACATCTATACCAAGACAATAATTCATCTTTACTCGAGAGTCATTCATAATCACATACCTTTTATGAAACTTTGTTAACTATCCTTGAAAGTTACTTTATATGCTCACTTTTATTTTCTTATTTTCATTGTCATTAAGACCAAAGATTGACATGGTTTGTTTGTATTTATACTTTTAGCTTTGTAAGCATCATACTCACATAATTAATTTATGATTCTCTTAAGTTTCACTTATAGGAACTATTTAAGTAAAAGTAACTCTAAGGGCTGTCACTACCTTGTGAGTCACCACACACTCACATTATCCCAATAATTGTTTGTCACCATTCTCCTTGATAATGATGTAATTCCCACACTAAAGGTGAACCCCTTAGTCAATGTTTTATATAATGTCAATCCAAATTAAGAACTAGTTCTTTTAATATGTGTACAATATATTGACATGTAAAAGTATTCATACTTTTGGCTTTGTAAATATCATACTGATAAATATTAACATACCAAAATTGTGAGTTTCAAACTTATAAGTTTATCTCACACATCATAGTTAGAAGGGTTGTCACTAAGTACATTTCTATCATATGCATAAGTGAGTCTTTTGGTTTACCTATCATTAAAGTACTAGTTCAAGTTCTACTTAATTATCATCCATTAATTTTCATAACAAAAAATAAACCAAACACATTCATTTATAAATAAACCAACCATATATTTAAATTACAAAAAACCTAGACCCACATTATTTTGGTAATAATTTCTGAATTCACTTTAAAGATGAATCATATGAGAGCCAAGCCTCTAAACTCTAGAAATTACATTAAGTCTTGTATCCATTGCTTGCTTGTGCAACTATTAGGGAATGAAAAATTCACCTCTAGGGTTTAATAGCTGTTGTGACTTTGCTTGTATATTGTAGAGGGAGAGAAAAAAATGAGAGATTTCTTTGAATTTTTTTATCTTCTACTTATATACTTAGGTGATTTTACATTATTCCAAGTAGGAAGTTATGAATTTGAATAGAAAGTCATTATTTAAGCCTTCATCTCTTAAGTTTAAGGTCACAACTCGAAAAGATGGTCATGACTTTGGACTGCATCCTAATCTTTCTGTAACAAAGTCATAGTATTGGAAACTATCATGACTTGGGCCTAATGTCTACATAACATGATTTACTGTCATGTGAAGTAGTAATGACTTTGGGCATTTTTATCTTGTCTTTAACAAAGGGGCTAAGAAATGGCGGTGAAATGATGAAAGGCTTCACACATTGATATTTGACAATGGAACTATGATAAATTCATGAAATTAGTATTGGTCTTTCTTGATAATTATATGGCCGCTACACCAAAAAATAGTCTTGAAACTAAGAATATCTTATGTATCATGTGGCCGCGACACTAGGAAATGGCCGCAACACAAAATTTACTCTTATATATCTTCAAGTATTTGTGTCATTATGAATAACCATGACACTGACATTCTCTTCTCTTATATATCCTATTGTCATGTATCTATAGAAATGCCATGACACTAAAAATGAGCTCAAGCTTAAATGTCAAGGCTTTGCCTTTATTTAAGGATATAAGTCATGGCATGGAAAAATGGTTGCACTCAAATAATATTCTTTGTAGCTTTTAGTATCCCAAAAGTCATAACTTTAGATAATGGTCATGACTTTGGCCAGAAACGTATTGACTCTATAATTTTTTTGTAGATCATAATACATAAATTTCTAAAAATATTGCTGCTCTAACTTGAGAGAATAGTGAGCCATATTAAATATAAAGTCACATTACTTGGACTTGGCCATGACTTTGAGCACCAAAGAGGTAATTGGTTGCTAAGACATAGATTTAATGTCACATTCATTTGGATTTCAAAAGAAAGGTGTCGCTATAACTTTATGATAGCATCATAGCCACTAAGAATATAACACATAGTGGAAAAATTATGTTAATAAATTGTTAGGATCATGATGTACAAGGATTACCATGACCAATTATATAGAGTTTCAGTAAAGACTAAATACTGAAACTTCACAAGACTTAATATTTGACAAGCTCTTCTCAACACCTCTAAAAACCTATTAATTTCATGATTAGTAATCAAAACTCACTAAAATTTTAAAGTCATTAAATCAACCCATAATTTTTCCTATTTCATGCCTACACAATATGATAAAGCATCAAAAATATCTTAGAATGTTTTGTGTTTTAAATACTGAACAAGCTTCCACACTAAAGCAAGTGCTCATCCCAAGCAACAATCCCCCCCTCCAAAAAATCTTCACCTATCTCTGAGAATTACTATGACTAGATTTGATTATCATATGGTCGAAAAATTAGTAGAGTAACTTCAAGTCTCGAGAAGATATGGTGATAGTCAATGAGGGGTTTGAGTTCCATGACTATACTTATGGATCATTGGATATGTAGATTCATTTATGTGGTGAATATAGGTATTTATTATATCACATATATAAAAAAAAATTAATCGGTTGCTTCCCAAGCAGTACTACATTTAATATCCATAGCTAGACTATAAAAACAATTTTTCTCCTTTGAAGATCTCTAATATGTATGTTATCATCTCAGTATATTATTTTACATTCTTCTTTTTTGTTTCTTCCTTTAGTCTGGCTTCATCTAGACTTGTTTGTTGAGCTTTTTATTATTGGATGCCATGACATTAATGATAGTCATAGCTCCTTCTCCTATGTTGATTTGTCCGTCTTTTTCATGAATCCCCAAAGTCATGGCACTAAGTATGATCATAGCTTTGCCTTTCCTTATACTTTTCTTCCTATAACTTTAAATTCATGGTACAAAGTGAATTCATGACTTTTCCCTGAGAGGCTTTTTCTTATTCTTTTTGTTCAATAACTCCAAAGTGATGGTGTTGTGGATAATAATGACTTTTTCTTTAAGCTTCTGATAGACTAATTCATTATGTATCCCTAAAATCATAACATTGGGCACAACTATAGCTTTTCCTTCTTGCTATCCTTGGCCATTTTACCTCTATAACATCAAAGTAGTACTGTCTACATAGCCTTAACTTTATCTTCATGATTTTCTTGACCATTTTTATTTTGTGATTACGAAATCATTGCATTGTGCATTGCCTCATCCTTTTTTTTATGTTTTTCTCTTCCATTATCATATTCTTCATTTGGCCAATAGTTTTCTACAAAATCCATCCACTAGAAATCCACATTTTTTTTGCATTATGGTATGGAAGAAATTATTGATTTTCTAACACCACAACTTGATCATTGTTTAGCTCCCATAAGCCATTATAAAGGTTAAACTTTATTTGTTCCTCGCTGACATATAGAGTGAACTTTCATTTCTTGACATTGATAAGAGCTTGTCCCATAGCTAAAAATAATCATCTAAATATTAATGATGCAAAGTTGTCCTCCTCCATATCCAATAATTGAAATCCACCAAAAATAAATAAATATACTCATCTTGATTAATATGTCTTGTAGATTCCATCTTAGTGATTCATGGCCTGGACTACCTTATGTAGTGAGAGAGATATTTGAGTAATTTTTATAATATTCAATCTTTATACAATTGACAAAAGCATCAAGTTCAAGCTTGATCTCAAATCACATAATACTTTTCGAAAGATGTGATCTCTAATTGTACAAAGTATAGCAAAGCTTTTTAGGATCATTCAATTTCCTCAAAAGTTTTCTTTGAATGATTTAACTATATTTTTATTTTATATTCATAGTCCCATACATCTTTAACTTTTTCTTACAACTCATTATATCTCTCAGAAAATTCATATAGTTCAGCATTTAGGCTAGACCTTTAGCAAATTATAGTTTCACTTCTAAATTCCACAATATATTTAGACACTTCTTGAAGTGTTCATCTAATTTTCTTTTTTTAAATCATTGAGGAAAAAAAAATTTATTGGAATCTTATCCTTAACTTCTTTCTGATTCAAGTGTTTACCTCCATAGCTTCTAGTAACCTCCATTCGCTCCTCTATTTTTTTATTTATATTTTTCCCATATTTAGGTGAAACATGGGCTTGTACTTCTTTTGGAGTCAAGGATTTATTAGGTTTATCCTTTATATTCTTTGTTCTCTTTAGTTAAGATCATTGCTTCTTAGAAAAATTATAGTGTAGTCCTGACTTTTGGGAAAGTCATGGTGCTATCACCCTCAAAAGTTTCAAAATCCTTTTGTTCAAACTACATATGTAACTTTGGAGCCATGATATTTGAGAAATTCATGGAACTATCACTTCAAAAAGTTATATAATCATCTTGTTCAGAATGCCTTAGTAGCTCTTTCCCACTTCTAAGAAATATTAAGAAGTAATTCTTTGAATTTGCTTACATATTACTTGGTAGTTCGTTTACTCCTCTTGTCTTCATTAATAATGTAAATTGTCTGAGATGATGCTTAATATTCCATGTTTCCAAATTCATTTGATTCATAATCACTTCAAGTACCCAATCCGATTGCCTTTGACATCATTCTTATTTTTCAATTCTGCTAAAATAGCTTGTAACACTTCTTCCACACATGGATTCTCTTTCATCATGATTTGAAATTAAAACTTGAGCCTACTTGATTAGTGTAGTTTACCATATTATTCTCAATATTTCTAGAAGATTGCCTAATATTCATTAGTCCACTCCCATAGCTTCCATACAAAAAAAAAACTCTTGAAATTTGTAATATTTAGATAGTAATGAATTAGGAAATTATTATTGGGCCGAAACACATATCATTTGTTTTACATTTGGTTAGCTTCTTCCCTTTGATAAATTGGGTTTGAGTCCACTATTTCATATAGATGCAAAATAATGATTTCCCACAATATTCTTCCATTTCTTCTTGGTATCAAGCTTCCTTAAAAAGCTTCTATTTTCACTTCATTGGCAGTGAACCAGTGCAACTACAATATTTCGAATAGTAGTCTTCCAAATGTACGAACTGTTAGAATTTGATAGTTATTTTTTGCTAGCTCCTCAAAAAAAATGATATGTATCCTATTGTAATTTATTCATTATTGACCCTCCAATGGCTATATCAATCATACAAATCATCATATTGTTCAACCCATTGTAGAAGGTTTGATCTTAAACTACAACTCAAATATTCATTGAGAATATCTCATCAACAAATTCTTAAAATGTTCTCAAGTATCATATAGAGTCTCATGTTCGACGTGCCAAAATTAGCTTATCTTGCTACATAATTAAGATGAAAATTTAGGTGAGAAGAATTTAGTGAGAAAAAGCCTCGCTAATTCTTTTAAACTTTCAATTAAGCTTTGTAGTAAACATTGAAACCAACTCAACATCTTATAGATTAATAAAAATGAGAATAAGCATAATCTTATTGTATAAGTACTCACTCCATTCAAATTTAAACTATCAAATAGCTCCAAAAATTTTGTGACATATCCATTAGAGTCCTTTGAAGCCCTTCCATTATACTGGTATTACTAAACCATAACAATAAGACTTAGCTTCAACTCAAAGTAATTGACTTTTAATGATTGCAGCCATATACCCAAATAATTATTCATAATTATGGGCTTCTAATAGTATCCCATGCTATGCTATTGGATGAACTATTGGACAACTTGTCCATTACCATCTTAGGGCTCTCTATTATTTCCAATGTCTTCCATAATTTTTTTATCACCTCTTTGCCAAGAAATAATTCTTCTAATTCTTTTGATATCTAAGTCTAGAGAAGTTAGCTCATTCCAAAAGCTTTGGCTCATACAAGTGTTCTAAAAAGGAAAAAGTGGAAAAAAACATGCAAAACAAAACCACAAATATCCACTTTCAAAACAAGTTAACAAGAATTAGAAATTGCATTCAAGAATATCTAAACTATTAAAAATGAATTACCTTTTTATAAGAATAATTACGTCAACTCATGTTGACTATCCAAACTAACTAATCCTTAGAAAAGGCACCAAAAATTTATTGTGACCTTGTCACACCACCTAATTTTATCTATTAGTTGTTATCCTAAAAACTTGTTAAAGAAAATATCTCATTAATAGAGATTCACAATGAAATGAGTCATACAAATAGTAAGGTTGACTTTAATCTAGATATGATCTCACATTAATTATATTGGATATAGAATTTTTTATATTAGACATGAATTATATTAGATATGATCAACAATGAGACAACTCATTTTTAGTAAAATAGATATTTGTATTGTTAGATAATCTTATGTCCATGGTTCATTCATTTAACATATATGATGATGTTTAGGTTGCTCAACTTATATTATGTTGGATATAGAATGAAGGTTGATATATTATACAATGACTCATTTCCCTAATAGCATAATGATAGTTATTACCACTGAACTCATTCTAATGATAATACCCTCATATTTATCCACTTGGTACATCACTAGCATTAGGAATGACATTAACACAAAGAACAACCTTTTTTGTATCTCAAGTGGTCATAGTAGTGGGAGTGATCATGGCACTAGCTTTGACTTCTCTCATATATCATATGGTCGCGATACTGGAAAAAGGTCACGGCACTAGCAATTAGCCTAACATAAAAGTCATGACTTTACTTTCTCTTGAGAACAAAGTTGTGGCCTTAAAGAATAGTCCTACTCAAGTAAATAACTTCTATAATATTTCATGTGTAAAATTCACAATATTGAATAATTATCATAGCTTTGGCCTAATTAGTTTTTAATTTGTAAACTTTATAGCTCAAACTTCATGACTTAGTAAAAATGTTGTGACCCTGATTTAAGATAACAAAGCCTTATTAAAAATAAAGTTATGATGATAGGAAGTAGTTATGACTTTTAGCATCAGTAAATTACTTAGTTACTATGATGTGAAATTAATGTTATAGCCATTTAATTATTATGAGATAAGTATAGATGCAACTCAATGATACTATCATAACGATAAAGAATATGTTGTATAAATGAAGAATAGTGCTAACAAGGAGTAACATAGTTGCATACAAAGATTATCATAGCTAATTAGATAAAGTTTTAGCTAATAATAGATATCAAAACTAGTAGATGCTTTATAATCTAATAATAAGCCACTACCCTCTAGGGGCTATTAATTTTATGACTATTCATCAAAATTAACCAAAACTCCAAATTTATGAAATCAATCCATTTACTTTCCATTCTTATGCTTACACATCATCTAAAAATATCAAAATACTCAAAAATATTTAGAAATATGAACACTGAACAAACTTCCATATTAAAACTATTATTTGTCCATGAGCAGTAACTTCTCCCTCAATAAAAAACAATTCCAACATCATCTCAAATCAATTCAACATAATGGTTATAACATCAATATATGAAAATAAACGAAAAAACTCCAAATCAATGTGCCGAGGAAGTGACCTTGACTTTTAGCATTAATGGGATAAATGCCTTTATAATATTTTATTTTCAAATGTTGTGGAGCTGAATATTGAATCAATTTCATTACTTTTAGCACCAATGAGATAAATGCCCTCTACAAGATGCTTCATAATCAATCAATTAGCCATAAGTCTCCAAAAACTATCGAATTCATGACTATTAATCAAAATCTACCAACAATTTAAATTCTTAAAATTGATCCATTTATTTATTATCCTTATGATTACATATCATCAAAAAATACGAAAATACTAAAAAAATTTTGGTAATTTGAACACCTATGTTAAAGTTATTGTTTGTCCTTGAGCAATAACCTCTCTCTTAGTGAAAAATAAGTTTAACATCATCTCGAATTAATTCAATATAATAGTTAAAATATCACATTAAAAAAATAAACAAAAAAGTACAAATCAATATGTTGAGGGAGCAGCCATGACTTTTACCATTAATGGGATGTGTCCTCTATAATATTTTATGTCCAAAAGTTATGAAGCTGAATAATATAAAATTTCATGACTTTTAGCACTAATAAGATAAAATTCTCTCTATAATATTTTATATCCAAATAATATGACATTAAAACTTCAAGAAGCTCCATAATCTATCAATTAGCTATAAGCCTCCAAAACTATAAATTTCATAATTATTCATCAAAAACTACAAAAACTTTGAATCTATGAAATTAATCCTTTTTTTTATTCTTATACTTATACATCATTTAAAAAAACCAAAATATTAAAAATATTTGGTAATTTGAACATCAAACAAACTCTCACACCAATATCATATCAAATCAATTTAACACATTGGTCATAACATCACCAATAGAGTAAATGCTCTCTATAGTATTTCATGTCAAAAAATCATAGTACTTTATAATTGATGTAGCTTTAGACTGATTAGTTTTGGCTTTGTAAAAATAAAGTATTGACTATGACTTGAGACTATAAAGTATTATTAAAAATAAAGTTAGTGTATTAGGAAGAAGTTGTGACTTTGAGCACAAATGAGATACTTAATTAGTATGATATGAAATTAATATCGAAGCTATTTAATTATTATGAGATAAGTATCATTATGATTCTATGATAATATCATAGTTACAAAGAATATATTATATAATGAGGTGATAGAGTCATGTCATACAAAAATTCTGATTAATAATTGAGTAGAGTTTCAGCCAAAAATAGATAATGAGATTACTCAATACTTCATAATATATCAATTAACCAAAAATCTCTAGAAACCTATTAATTGCATGATTATTCATCAAAATCTACTAAAACTCTAAAGTCATGAAATATCTCATTCCTATATTTATACATCATCTAAAAATACCAAATACTAAAGAATGTTCAGTAATTTGAATACTAAACAAATTCATATACTAAAACTATTGATTGCCCAAGCAATAACTTCAATCTCAATAACAAAATTCAATATAGTCTCAAATCAATTCAACACAATAGTTACAAAATCACAATATGAAAATAAATAAAAATTATAAATCAATTTTCTAGGAGAGCTCATTGGTATAATTTATTTTTAAGATCATACTTCTTAAAGATAAAATCTAATTTTGAGTACTCGAATGGTATCATAGAAGTGGTTTGCCTCTTTAAATTTCCAATTAATTTATCTAACCTTTCCAATATCTTTGCTAGAATATTATAAAGAGCCTGTAGTCTTCACCCATTGGAATTTAGTAAACCCTTAAAGAATACAATCACAAAACATCAACAAATAAACCTCCATGTAGCTAAGAAATGCTCAATGTGAGCTAGCTTGTCTTCCTCCCTTTCTTTCCATATATTGTATGTCAACTTTGGTGAAAGATAAACTTTCTTCCCAAATTTATACCAGTCCTTTCCCTTCAAAGCATGACTTCTTACCTTTTTTTATCATTTATAATTTTTCTCTTATTGCTATGAATATCATTGAGACACCATCAGATATATTGTATCAACGTTTTCATCCACGGGGATTTCCTTGACTATACACAATAAAATAATATGGGAATGATGAATTAGATGGCTAGAATATTCATCCTCGAGGAAGCCAAGAATTAATTTCTCCATAATCTTCCACATATCAAAATGATAATTAATAAAGATAGATTACAACATTATCACTCTCTTCGGAATGATAGTCGAGATTTAGAGAGTCGATAATGAGAATGATCATATAAAATAGATACCTCTAATGTAGCATATTTTTTTTCCTATCCTCTAAATTAGTATAGACTTATTTCATAATCAAAGCATTATCATATTCGTTATGCATGCAAAATAACACCCAATTTTTCTTCCTAATCATATTTCTAAAATGAGGGATGAATTCATTGAATCCCTTTTTCTTAATCATATTTTTATTTTCCAGAATAGATTCCATTCATTACTATCTATTTTCTATAACAAAAATCACCATAGGCACCATGGCTTCATGTTATAATTCTTTGATGCTAAGTTTCTATCTCTTTTATTTCTTCTTAGAGCTCATTTCTTCACCATTTATCTTCAAGGATTTTCTCTTTTTCATCATTAAATTAACATGCTTAGTGGATTTAGGGTTCAATTTTCATGGTGTTGACATATAATTAAATTTTTGTTGAGGGATTTCTAGGGTTAGATATACATTGTTATGGCATAGTTAATAAAGGTCATGACTTTGTGGACTCGTTTGTCTTCTTGTAAATGAAAAGTCATGATGCTATGTTAAGTAGTTACTTTAGTCATGGCATTAGATCTTGGTCCTAGCTTTCTATTTGGTTTCTCATGATGCTTTTATTTATGCAGCACCAAAGTCATGGCATTGGATAGAATTCAGATTAGCATTCTAATTTTGCTACACCAAAGTCACGACACTAAAAAATAGTTTTGGCTTTGGGCTAAATTTTTTTTAAAATCATAACTAGTTTGAATTTATGATTCTTTTGTGTTGGGTGGGTTTAAGCATGATTATGTATATGTGCTTTTTTTTTACAACAAAGATACTTCATCAACCAAGCAACATAAAAAACTTTTGGTTTGCCTTTCAATTAGTGCTATTTTTAATATTCATAGGTAGACCATCAATAGCCTTTTGCTTCATCAGAAATATCTACTATCCAAGCTAACTTTTCCATATAATTATTGATCTCTTTTCTTTTTGTACTTTCAATATAAGTCATTAATGTTGGATAAGTAATCATATTGATGTCATCATGTATGATGATAGTCAGGATGAAGCTTCTCTTCTTTATTTTTAATATAGCATTGACATTGCAAAATATCTTGACTCTTTCAATATGATGTTCATGTTTTTCCTCCTCAACTTCCTTGGTATCAGCCACCAAATATGCAACATCCACTTCTTCTTCTTCTTGAATGATTGAGATTATATTTTTAATTTTCTCTTCAAGGTTGTCAACATCAACTATCTCTATATTAGTCACTGAAACTTTTGATGATATGCTTTCATCATCATTTTTGACTTCTTTAAATTTCTGTATGTCAGCCACTGAAACTTTTGATGTAAATTTTTTTTCGAACATAACCAAGTTAGTGACTTTATTTCTCTCCATCAATCATCTCTTCCTCTCTTCTATTGTGGTGTTTGATCTTCTCACGTCATTTGAACATCCAATTGAGCAAATCTTATAATGAAGATTTGGGCAATAGTTGAGGATTATAAAATATGCTCTTCTCATGGCATCCATATCTTTGCTCTCTATAACTCACTTCTAGCTAATAATTGTGTTGATTCAAGTATTCTTGTAGTATATAATATAATTATTGCTCATGCATTCTCATCTCTCTTTTTATAAAATTATAGTCATCAACAATTTTTTCTCTTTTAGCTCCTAAATAAATTTCTTAAGGTTTTTTTCAAAAGATTGGCTATATATAATCTTTTGATTAATTTTGTTTTGATTCCCAAAATGTTAGCTCAGTTCTAAAATTTTGATCTATAGATTGGTGGTAACAAAAAAAAGGTATAAGCAAAATATAAAATACAACTATCTACTTTTTAAATAAGAAAATAAAAATAACCATTAGATTCGAAAATATTTATCAAAATTAATACGATCTAAACTACAAAAAAATAATTATCTTTTCTCAAGAATAATTATGTCAACTCGCATTTATTAATCAAACTAAATAATCTCAATAATAGCACCAAAAAACTTATTGTGACTTTGTTACACTATTAAATTTTGTTATTTAGATAATATCCCAAAGAAATATTGATGAAAGTATGTAATCAACAAAAATTCATAAGTATACTTATCGTATAAGTAGTAAAGAAGACTTTTATCTAAATATTGATCTCACATAGATTATATTAGCAGTTTGGTCAATCAATAGTGAGATAGCTTAATTCTAGCAAAATCGTTATTTTAGATTTTCATATAAATTTTAGTTCCATGGATTTGTCCATTTAATTAATGTGATGTATATTCAAATTGGTCAAATTATATTGGGTTTGGATATATAATATGTGTTAGATAATTGTGTAATTTATTTTGCCCGAATAACATACAAGGTGGTTATGACTATTAAGCTCATCCCAATAATAGTTTCCTGATTGCTATCCCCTCAGTATATTATCACCGAGATAATAAATCATATCTATTTGAGAGTTATTTAAAAGCTCATTCCTTTTAGTCAACTCATCAACTTTTTCTAATGGTTGTTTTATATTCATACTTTTATTCTCTAACCTTAGTTGTTATAATAACTAAGAACTAAAATAGTTTATAAGTGTTTGTAGTTTTAGCTTTATAAGTATCATACATGTATAATTAATATATACTTCCCACAAGTTCTACTTGTGGGAACCATAAAAATTATGGCAACTCAAAAGGTTATCATCACATTCTGAGTCACAATATACTCATGTAAAGGTGTGAAATAGGCCATGCCAAGCCATTACGGTCTTTTTTTTGGTAACCCACTTAGGCCACCATGTAGTGCCAGGCATGGCACAGTACAAGAGTCATGTTGTGCCTAGGACGACATGACTCAAAAAGGGTAGGCCCGACCAGCCCCCGAAGTCAACTAGATTCAAGCTGGTTCATGCTGGGCCTTGGGGATTTCATGCTTGGTCATGCTAGGACATGTCGTTTCAAGCATGTTCTAAATTAGGTTATCTTTAATTCTAAATATTATAAAATTCAATACAAAATTAATTAATTAATTAATTACAATAAAAAAACAAAATTACAATTATAAGTTACGACTCACAAAAAATAACATAAAATAAATATTATAAATGTAAATCATTTCATAATGTAATACAAGTACAGAATAATAATCCAAGCTCAAAAATCAATACATCAATGATCAATCACATAAGTGTCTGATAGTATCACTAAATGTAGACTCAATCTTAGTCCTCATCAAAGTCTCATTGGTCCTCATCTACCATTAACTCCTTTGCTCTTGCTATAATTGCAGTACTATCCTAGATGCTCAAGCTCAAGTCATCCAAATCCTTCATGCATAATAATGCCTCAAAAATATTTGGCCATAATCTTGATCTCCTATCTGAAATCACATTCACTACAATATAAAAAGTAGAGTCGTATACTATGCTCGACACTAGATGAGTTAGTATATCCTATGTCATCTTAGATAGCATAGGATAGGTAGACTCATATGATTTTCACTATTGTAAAATATCAAGGTTCTTGTTATTGGCATGTGATAGGATTAAGCATAAATTGGTATCTAAGTATCGAGATAGCTCAATTCTATTCAATGGTGCTCCTTATCATTTTTCCCTTGCTAACTGAATGGTGAAGTTATCATCTTCAAATATGGTATCCATGTCCATACTCGGAGCATAGCTACTACTACCACCATACCTAGTATCATAGTATGCTAATAGCTCAATCAACTTCTCATAAATGAACCATTTAGGTTTGTGTTCTAGGTTCATGCACAAGGATATGTATGTCAATATTTTTTATTCCTTCCACCTTAACCCTAGGATCCATGCAGGCAACCAAACAATAAAGAGATGGAATGGTGGACTAGTACATTAAGTACTTAGCTTCTATCTCAAAAGCCTTGTCACTAATTGTCGGGTCATCATTAAACTTCCTAATATGCTACTAATTTTGTATATGTACTTGAGTGTAATGCAAGTCATGTGAGCAAAAAATGATGAATATATGTTCATTGTGTTATAAAAAATCTTCAAGAATTATATAAATGAAATTCTTGTATCCTAGTCAGTGTCGTCAAGAATAAGTTCGTCATTCTTACTATTGATATAGTTGGATATTATGTCTTCGTATCTAACACACCTCCAACATAAGGTATGTATAATTCTAATGGTATCTCATATTTGATTGGAATTTCTTCTTCTTTAGAGTCATATATAGATAGAGACTACCAAACTCTTATTGTCTGTGAGGTGTATGAAGACATTTTAGTGAGTTACATATTTTTTCTAAAGTGGGGGAAACAACCTTCATCCTTACTTGTACTATTAGGTTGATTGAGTGACACATGTATCTAACATAAAAAATCTCTCATAATAGCCTATATCTAATGGTCTCAACAAATATGTTAATGGTTACTCTATTGTTAGATGTATTATTGAATGTTATACTATATATTTTATTTTTAATATTATATTCTTTTAAGATTCTCATCATGTACTCATAAATGGCCGGACCATCATGAGAATGGAGAATCTCAGAAAATCCTAATATTTTTTTTATTTATTATCCATTTAAAATCTACATATTAAGTGGTGAGGTATGCATAAGATGCATCATCATGACTGGTCTAGATATCAAATATCATGGACACCATGACACTATATTTTCTAAATGCCTTAATTATTATTATTATTTTTTAAAAATATAGTATTTTAGTATGTCATTCCTATATGTGGACATAGGAATCCTATGATATGCTAGCTAAAAATAGGTTTGCATGATACTGCCTAGCCTTGGATCTTGTGAAAATCTAATCAGAAGACTCATCATGATAATCAATTTCATCATGCCTTTCATTCCTAACTCGTTGTGGTATATAAAGGGGGTCAACATAGAGGATAAACTAGATCCAACCTCAATGATCACACTACTCAGTTGAATTTTCATAGGATCTAATATACCATGTTGTTTGGTGTATTGTTCAGCATGCCTCTAAGGTGTCCAATTCCACATGTACTCCTATGGGTTAATCATTTTTTTATAATATTTGCATTCTATCGATTATTCATTAATACCCCTAATATTTTTATTTTGTATAGTATTAAAGTGAATCTAAACTATTGATTTTCTTCTAGTTTTTTGATTTTTAGATGTTTGAGTCACCGCCGTTAAAGAAAATAATATTTGGACCGCCTCGAACCTTTCCATATTATAGTTATCCATATCAAAATTATCCATGTTTAAGTTAATATTAATTTCATTATCATCATTAAAATTACTATTTGTCATTTTTAATTTTTATTAGTTTATTAATTATATTCTAAATTTATTTTTTAAATTAAATATTGTTTTATATTAAATTATTAATAAGAATAAAAATTTTAAAAATTAAATTAAATTTTAAAAATAATACCCATAATGCATAAACCCTTTTGCTTAATGATGTGTAATATCCGATATTCAAATTCAATGTTCACACCATAGTCTACACCTGAGTCCCAAGAGCGTGAAGAGAGATTGAGAAATGAGAAAAGATAAGAGAGAAAGAGAAGAAAATATTGATTTTTGGATATAGATAAGGAATGGGAGAGGAGGATATATATATATTTTTAAAAAAAATATTAAACAAATTATTTTTTTGAATATCTTTTAAATTTTTTATTATAAAAACTGGGCAAAAATCTGGCAGCCATTAGATTTCAATCGCTAGCCATTGGGGGTGCATCCAATGGCTAGCTAGCAAACAACTTTAATCTTTTTTTACCTTTGCCAATAGGGTCGGGGCATCGGTCAGGTTCGGGCTATGGCCCGAGGGGTGTGGGTGTGGTGCACACATAGTAGCGTAGTAGCATGTATGGGTCATGGGTTTCATGAGCGGTCGAGTTTAGACCATGCCCAAACTAGCTTGAGTTTCAAGGCATGGTCCGGGTCATGCCGAAGAACTATACCTTTAGACCATGTAGCTAGGTCATGTCTGGCCTGGCATGAGACTAGAAAGACCTCAGCATGGCACAATATGAACTTTGCCTCAAGGTAGCTGGCATGGGCCTAGGCATGGTTCTGGACCATGCATTCCTAGGCCAAGCATGACTCAAACGTGTTGTGCCTTGTGCCGGGCCTATGCTACATGACCCACTCGACATCTCTATACTCATGCACATCCCTTGGATTACTAGTTACAATCCTCATTAGTGTGATATGACTCAAATAATAAAGGATTGCCTATTATGATAACACTCTATAAAATATCCACATCAATTAAAGACCTATTAATTTTCTTAACACTATAAATTAAAATATATTTATTAATATAAATATCATTTATACACCACACAAATAAAATTACACAAATCCTAGTCCACATTTTATTTCAATATATTTTTTCAGATCTACCTTAGGGAGAGAGGTTCAAGAGTTGTGCCCCCAAACTCTAGAATTTAGCTTATGTCTTAAATCTGGTGCTTACTTTTGGAATTCCTAGAGAGTGTAAAAATTATCTCTAGGATTTGGTTGCTGCACTTTAAATTCTATTTGATGCATTGAAAGAACATTTTTATATTTTTCTCTTTCCCTTTTTATACTCCAATGTTTCTACATTACTTTAAGTAGAAAATCATGATATTCAGAAGAAAGTTTTCACTTTGGCCTTGTTCTCTTGAGCTCAAGGTCATGACTCTAGGAAGTGGTTATGACTTTTGAATGTGTTCTAATCTTTCTATAGCACAAAGTCGTGCTACAAAAAAATATCTTCAACTTGGGTCTAATGTGTAGCATAAAGTCACAATGCTAAGAATGACCAAAACTTCGACATTTTTCTCTCTTAATAATTATATAGCCATGATATTGGGAATGACCTCTCATGTGCATCATATGACTACAATGCTAGTAGTGGCTACAACTTTGACATTGGTCTTTCTTAATTATTATACAGTATTGGCACTAGAAATAATCATGGCATTTGAAATTTCTTTTCATATGCAACATATGGATGTGGAATAAAGAATGATGTTTTTTATATCTCAAATGTTTGTGGCACTTAGAGTAGACACAACATTAGCCTTGACTTCTCTAATAAATTATAAGACCATTATGCTGCAAAAAGATCATGATACTAGCAATTAGCCCAACATACAAGTCATGGTTTTGTATTTTCTTGAGGACAAGAGCAGCGATCATGGGAATTAAACATACTCAAGTAAATGACTTCTATAATATTTCATGACTAAAAGTCACAATACTAAATAATTAATTTAACTTTGTTCTGATTAGTTTTAGCTTTATTAGTTTTTATAGCTTAATTAACGTGACTTTCTAAATGGGTCATGACTATGACTTGAGTTTACAAAGCCTTTTAAAGATAAATTCATGATATTATGATGTTTTAGAGAGTTTTAGTACTAGTAGAGTATTTTGTTACTATGACATAACATTTATGTCAATCATTTTATTATTATAAGATAAGGATTGTTGCACATTGTGACTTTACTATAATATTGTTACCATAAAGAATATATTGTATAATTGAACAATTATGTTAATAAGGTAATAGAATCATGACATACAAAATTTATCATGACTAATTAGCTAGAATTTTGATCAAGAATGAACACCAAAACTATTCGATAATCTACAATCAACCAATTAGCCAAAAGTCTCTAAAAACCTATTGATTTTATGACTATTTATCAAAATCTACTAAAACTTTAAAGTTATGAAATTGATCTATTTATGTCTCATTCTTTTGCTTGCATATCATCTAAAAACATCAAAATATTCAAGAATGTTCGACAATATTAACACCAAACATGCACCACACAAAGTCATGACTACCATGAAAGTATAAGCCCAACTATCACCTCTAATTTTGAATGAAGGAAGTGAAGAAACAAAGGAGTATGTGAAGATTACCCAATGTTATAAAATAAAAAAATGAATTAGAATTTATATAAAGGTAAGTTTTTGATAAATCTTTTGTTTTTATAATATTTTAGGACTAGAAAATTAGATGAATAGTTTGAAAAACTTTTCAACATATTCCAAAAACTAGAAGTAAAATACTATTTGTCAAAGCACTAGCCCAAATACCGACTTATGTGAAGTTAATGAAAGATATCATGAATAGTAAAAAAGTTGGAGAAAATGGGATTATGATTGTGACTGAAGTGTATAATGCAATTATTAAATGAATAGTTCTAAAAAAATTGAATGATCTCAAAAGTTTTACTATAACTTATACCATATGGAACAACACAATTTGGAAGGTAATATGCGACTTGAGATTAATTATCAACTTGATGCTCTTGTTGATTGTGTGAAAGTTTAATCTTAGAAAAAGCACTCCAACCTCTCTCTCACTCAAATAGCTAATTAAATAATTAAGTTCCTAGATTGTATTATTGAAGATGTTTTGGTTAATATAGGTATTTTATTTTTCTAATAGATTTTATTATATTGGATATAAAAAAACATAATTATACACCATTAATTTTGGGATGAATATTTTTGGCTATTAGATAAGCCTTGATTGATTTTAAGAAAGGAGAGTTCACTACACATGTTATTGATTAGCATGTGTAGTTTAATCTTTATAAAGGCTTGCAAAATCTAGTTGATGATGAGATAGAGTATTAGAGAATAGTTAATCTCTTTCGTACAACAATGAAATAAGAAATTGACTTTTGATGGAATGATTTTATAGAAAATTACTTGCTAGATGAAGATAAAGGAGATGGTGTGGAAGAATGACTTTTGAGATGCAAAAGTGACAAAGATGAAGATGATGAAAAAAAAACCATTTTGGAGTTATAAAAGTAATGAAATTGAAAAAGATGACTGCTTTAAGATTACAATATTATTTAGAGCTACAACTTCGGAGGAATTTAATATAGCTAACTTTAAAGAAGTTGAGTAAACACGTGGGGAAGACATGATTGAGATAGAAATTTTGGAGGATCCAATCAATGAAAAAAGCAAGAAGCATTTTTTTGTGCCATGAATTTAGTTTTACAGAATGAAATAGCCAATCAAAAGCTGAAATAAAAAGCTATGGTGATGCACAACATCCTGATTTTTGTGTTATAGAATAAAATTCTTATTAGAAGATCAAAGACAAAGTCATGGCTATGCACAATGAGTTACCACCTTTGATGTTACAAAATAAATAACACATAAAAAGCTCAATATCAAATCCATGAATGTTCATAGTATCATGACTTTGGAATTATAAAAAAAAATTGGTCAAGAAAAGCTTAAATACAAAGCCATGGATGTACACAACACCAAAACTTTGAAGTTAAAGAAGGAGGTGGGATAAAAAAAGTTGAAAGAAAAAACCATGCCTATGCATAGCACCACATCTTTGAGGATACAAACAGATAAGGTCTAGGCTAGAAATGAAGAAGCAGCTATGACATTTAGCAAAGCCATGACATCCAAAGAAGAAAAAGACCAAAGAAAAAAGTGTAATTGAAGTAAGAAAATTTGAAGAAATAAAAAAGAAAGAAGAAAAATAGTATACTAAAAGATAACATGGATGGTAGAGATCACCGTTGGAGGTGAAAAAAATTAATAGTCTAACTATAAAGATTAAACGTAAAATTTTTCTGGGTGGTAACTAAAAATTTTTTTTTCTCACATGTGTGATGTAATAAATATCTTTTATTAGTCACATCATTAATCATACATACCCAACTTTTCAATAAGTATGGTCACAGATTTCAAACTATACTGTGAATGTCAATATGTCCACTAGAAATATCTCTACTATTTTGAGATGTTATGATACTCAAAAGTCAAATCTAGTCATAGAGAAAATATTTTTTTGAGATATTGTATGGATCATCGAGCAATTTTGAAATCCATTCTTAGTTAAAATTCTACTTAATTAGTCATGATAATCTTTGTAAGTCATAATTATATATTTTTTGTGGATGTGATATTATCATGGCCTCATGACCATATTTATCTCATAACAATTAAATGGTCGTGATATTATATTAATTTCATAAAGTATTCCACTAATAGTAAATTCATGGGCACTTCCTAGTGTTGCTTCACCAAGGTTTTATTTTCTCAAGTTAGAATCGTGACCATTTCACAAAGTTATGATTTTTGAGATACAATGAGTTACATTATAAAAACTACTCAAGTCAAAACTATGGTAATTATTTAGTGCCTTAACTTTTAGACACATAAAGTTACATAGAGAATTTACTCAAGTAAGACCATTTTCCAAGTCCATGACTCTTTCCATCTAGAGAGGCAAAACTATACTTTTATGTATACGCTGATCACTAGTGCCATAGCCATTCTGAGCATTGTAGTAATATTATGCACATGAGAGATCATTCTCAGTGTCATGGCTCTTTTTAATGTTGCGGCCGCATAATGCACAAAATAACTATTCTCAATATCTTGTCCATATTATGTCCATATTATGCACATAATTACCACATAACTATGGTAATTATTTTGCAAAGTCATTCCTAGTACTGTGGTCATTCTCAATGTTACAGCCATATTATGCACAGGTAAGACCATTCCCATTGCCATAAAAATTTTTAGCACAATGGCCATATTATGCACATGAGAGGTTATGCCAAGTGTCATGGTCATTCCTAATGTTATTTCCATATGATGAATGAAAAAGACCAGTACCAAATTCATAATCATTCTTAATGTTATGACTAGAGGTGTCACATAGGTGATGTCATGCCGACATGACCCATTTCTATGTCACTCAGCCATGCCATTATGCTTTGACTAGCACGACATGGCTACCAAATCAATAAACCCATCACAAACTCAGGTCGCCTATAGTAGTGTTGGGTCATTCCAAGACCCAAGTCATTCCAAATTCAATTGGGCCCTAAAGGACTCATAAGAGAAAAACCCAACCACAAATCTAAAATTGACTTATGTGGTCAAGTTTTTTTTTTTTGAAAATACCTAGTCCCATCAAGTGGTTATTCGATAAGGCTTGATTGAGACCCATGATCCACACATGCCTGATCATGGGTCACTATGCTGGTGAATCATGCCACCAAGCTAGGCATGTGGGTAGTGCATGTCTCGGCATGAGGCACGACTCACTCTAGCCAACACGATATGAGTCATGCCTTGAGTCAGCATGGTCTAGTTCCTAGCATGGTTCTGAACCATACAATGTTAGGCCTAGCATTATCAATTCAAGTTGTTCTTCGTGTTGTGCTTAAACTATCTAGCTCACTTGATACCTTTAGCCATAACTTTGAGTTATATAGACAAAAGGCCCAAGTAATGGATACTTCCTAGCACTACAACTTCATATTATAGAAAGGATAGGATGTATTCAAAAGCCACGTCCACTTTCTAGTGTCATGACCTTGAGTTCAAGAGATGAAGGCCAAAGTTATAATATCTTTTTAAAATCATGACTCACTAGTTAGAGAATGCATAAATACCAGAGTATAAATGCAGAAATAAAATAAATCAATAAAAAAATTATTTCTGCATGCACCTACACAAATTCAAAGCATAGCAAATAACCCTAAGAGTATTTTTCACACTTTCTAGGAGACCCACAAGCAAGGGATGCAAGACATAGGCTAAACACTAGAATTTAAAGTCACAACTCCTAGACCCCTCCATCTCTTAGTATTAAATTCAAGAAAATCGATCAAGATAGTATGTGATTTGGGTTTGTATCCAAGATTCTCATGAGGGATCGCATTGGTAATTTGAGTTCCATGAGATTTTTTCTCTCTCTTCTCATGAATCTATTCCCAATATTAGGTTAAATTGAGATCTAGAATCGTATTCTTGAAATTTTTGTGATGTATAAATAATTTTATGATTAAATATTTGTTTAATTTATGTTGTGGAATAAAAATATATAGACATGGTGATTAAAATGATTTGAAATTAGGGATTTAACTATTAGCGGGTTGCATATTTTCATGGTGGATGTTGACAAGTAAACCATGAGGTTTACTTTTGCATATGATTGAAAAAAAATAATAGCCATTTCAATTGAGGAGCATATGACAAACCTATATGTTAAAACCTAAAATTGAGATATATTAATCATTGTGAGAATGATACTTATGAAGCTGAAAATGAAAATAATTTGTACATATCACTCTAATATATATCTTTTAGAAGAACCAATTTTTGATTAATATAAATTTTTAATATAAAATAAAGTGTTGAGTTTTACCTTTAGTGTGTGAGTCTCATATTCTCTATGAAGGATGGTTATAGGTAAATTATTGGATATGCATGTGGGTATGGTGACTCACAAGATAGCGACAACACTTTGAGTCGCTTTCCCTCATGATATTCATCAATGAGATTTGAGAAAAGTATATATTAATTATGCAGAATAGTGCTTATGAAGTCGAAATTGAAAATACTTATAAACCAAATTAGTTCTTAGTCTTTGCCACCTGAAACTAAAGAATAATAACTTATATATAAAGCAAATAATAAGAATAGTTGATGAGTTGTTAAAAAGTATGAACTTATGAATGAAAATCATGTAGAGATAATTTATTATCTCAGTAGTAAAGTATATAGAATATCTATGAGGGGACCATCATAGTGACGAACTCAATGGTGATAACCACCTTGTATGCTATTAGGGTAAAGAGTCAATCTTAAATAATCCATTATTCATTCTATATCCTTACTCAACATAAATCAAACATTTGAACATGTATCATATGAATCAAGTAGACAAACCCTAGGTTCTACGTTATACCTATGTCCATAAATATATATTTTACTAGAATTATATTGTCTCGTTATTGGTTGACCAAACTACCAATATAATTCTTATATAATCGATATCTAAGTGGAAGTCATCTTTACTAGTTGTATGAAACATATACTTGTAGTTCTTTATTGATGATATACCCCTGTCAATAAGCTTTTGTGATACTATCAAACTAACAAAATTAAGAAGCACAACAAAGTTACAACATAAAGCTAGTTTTTAGATATTATCTATCAAGACTCTTTTATATTTAGAGTATTTAATATCATTTCTTTGTTTTATCTCTACATGCCACATACTCAAGAATTCATCGAGTTTCAAAAGTAATTTCTTGGTGAAACCATTATGGCAATGCCTTTCTCTATACATTTCATGTTCTAAATATCTATATCAAATATCTATTAAAAATAATAATCTTCAATTTCATCCTTAGGCATGAAATACAAGTTATCATGGGGGTAAGAATGTACTCAATCATAGTAAAAAATTGACCCATACATGGTCCTCTCCTTTTTCTAGGTCTCGAGGTGTTAGCTTAGACCTAGAGTTTTTCTCATATGAAGGTGGTGGCTAAAAGAAAAAAAATAAAAAAAAAAGAAAAGGAAACTAAAGATAAAATTACTATAATTATAAGATAAATATATGACATACAATACAAATATCAGTAAAATAAAATAAAATAATATTATTGAAACTACTAAAAATAGAACTACCACTTTTCAAGCATAGTTATATTAACTAAAGATGACCAACAAAACTAGCAAAAGGAATCCTTGGTAGTAATGCAAAAAGCTTGTTTCAACTTTGTTACAACAACTAATTTTATGGTTAAATGCATCTCAATAGCTATATGGGCAATGATCTTTCATCCAATATTATTTTGTAAGTATACGAGTTATACAACTAATAAAATGAACCTTTAGTTTAGATATTGATCTCATAGGTATTACCCACATAATGTTTAGTTAGTCGATGATAATTAATAGCTACTTTAGTATGCACAACAAATAGAATTCAAGTCATAAATTATAGATTCTAGGAATGATAATTTTTTTATTTGTAATTGCATTCATAAATAATATTATTATAATTATGCTTAGTCATAGAATGAAAGCTAGATAATTATAGAATGACCTCTTGTCATACTATAATATAATATAATTATCAACTATTGAGTCATTCCTAATGATATCTTCCTTATAGATATTCCATTAATACTTTACCACTGAGACAATATAGGTCACTCATATGTTCTCACTTTTTAGGAAACTTCTTAATTGTCTTTTATGGTTGCTTCAAATAAATATTCTTATTCTCTGATTTTTAGCATAATACTTAATGAGAATTAATGTAGTAATAAAAGTATTTATACTTTCAACTTCCTTAGTATCATACTCACATAATTAATACATGTTTTCCTTCATATTTCATCAGTGAAAGTACTATGATCAAATGTTACTCATAAGACTTTCACCACCATTTGAATCACATCCTTCCATACATATTTTTTTTCCTTACCTATCACCTTTCATCCTCTACTATGATAGGTAACTCTCATACTAAAGGTGAAACCCATAAAAAATATTTTATTTATCACCCAATATCAATTGATGGGTTAGTTCTTCTAAGACATACATAATATTCATGCTTTCAGTTTCATAAACACAAAACTCACAATAATTAAATATATCTTAATTTTAAGTTTTGGCATATGAGTTTGTCTTTCACATCACAATCAAAAAGGTTATCATTTTATTCCTACCATATGCATAAGTGTATTTCATGGCTTGCCTGTGACCATCAATTACTTCAATTATGTACGAACCCACTAATATCCAAAACCCTAGTTTTAATTGTATATAATTATCAAATCATATATAACCAAACAGTATTATAACAAAATATCATATAAAGTATTAAACAAAGAAACCATCACAATAAACATATTGCACCTACCACTAGATTTTTTAGCATGAAAATGGAAAATATAATGTATTATATAATTTTATTTTTGATTATCTTTTTTGTAAACCAAATATTTTTATGTTACAATATTTTATTGTAAGTACAAGAATTAAAATATTAAGAGAGGCTACGAATGTAGAAATAAACAATAACAGTCAATGGGCTGAAAATTTTGAGTTATTCAACCCACTCTAATATTAAAAAAAACTTAGAAACATTTAATATATATATATATATTGGCATTGTTCAATCAGAGGAGAGAGAGCATATAATCTTTCTGATTTTTGGGATATTTTTCTTACGTTTTTTTTTTCGTTTCCTCTTTTTCTTTTGACTCTATAAATATTTTTGGTTATTAATCTATAAGCACTTAAGTGCTTTTCTGGTGGATGTAACTAGTCATGTTGAACGGATAGCGAACCATGTTTATCTGTGTGTTTCTATTGGTGTTTTGTTATCTATCTATATGTATCAGAGCTAATAATTGCAAGTGAAAAGTAATAATTGGTATCAGAGCTTAAGGTTGTAGAAAGTTTTCTACAATTTCATTGTTGAATTTGTGATTTCTTGTGAAACAATATTATGCTGAAAATGTTTGGAACTTTGAGTACCATAATTTAGAAGTTCAATGGCACAAATAGATTTAATATGTGGCAGATAAAAATGTGGGCACAATTGAAGAATTTTGATATTTGGAGTCTTCTTGTTCATGGTTTGGGTGTTGTTACTACTACTACTATTGGGATAACAGAGGTAGAGGAATGGAGATGCAAAGAAAAAGCACACTTCACCATTCTCCTAAGCTTGGCTGATGATGTGATTGCTGAGGTAACAGATAAAAAGACTATTGCAGGATTGTGGCTCAATCTTGAGTTACTTTATATAACAAAGTCACTTACAAACAATATTTTGTTAAAGAGAAGGCTATTTACATTAAGGATGCAAGAGGGAACTTCCATAAAAAACATCTAAAGGATTTAAATAGTATTTTTATGGACCAAAAACATGTGGATGCCAAGGTAGAAGATGAGGATGCTGCACTTCTGCTCCTAGTCTTACTTCCTATTTCATATGAGAACTATGTGGAATAACTTATCATAGGGAAGGATGAGATCACTCTAGAGGATGTTCGATTTTCCCTACACTCCAGAGAGATGAGGAAAAAGGCTATTGTTGAACGACCTGAACAATATTTTGCTGGATTGGTGGTGACAAATAGGAGGCTACAACTTGCTTCATTCAAGAAAAATGAGAACAAGCTCTAGAAGAAGTCCAAGGAGGGTGACACATGTCACTACTGTAAACAGAAAGGGCATTGAAAAACTGAATGCCCAAGGAAGAAAGCAAGGTCAGATAGTAGGGCCAGCCTATTCCCCTAATTACTGTTGTTGTAGCTTGTGATGATTTGAATGAAGATGACCTTGTGCTAGTAACCTCTACAATGATTACAAGGATAGATTCTTGAATTTTAGATACTGCTACTTCTTTTCATATTAGTGCACACTTAGAATGATTTAGTAGATATGATATGAAGGAAGCTAGCCATGCTGTTGTGGGCAATAGCTAATCATGTAAAGTGGTTGGAATTGGCATAGTCAGGCTAAGAACATGTGATGGTCAGATTGTCTCACTATCTGATGTAAGGTATGTTCTAGAAATGATAATGAATCTAATTTTCCTTAGTATTCTAGATGATCAAGAATATATATTTAGTGGTGGTAAAGGAACACTAAATATTCATCGAGGAGATGACATTATATTGAAGGGGCAAAAGAGTAGAATACTATACACACTAAAAAGTTCCAAAGTGATAGGGGCTATTGTTGTCACATCTAAAGAGCATGCATCTGAAAATGAAGTTGATCTTATAAGATTATGGCATATGCGGCTCTCACATATGGAAGAATAGGTATCAAAATTCTTTATGATCTTAACCTTCTTGTTGGTCATAGAGTTAGCAAACTAAATTTCAGTGATTATTGTGTTATTGGTAAGAAACATGGAATTAAGTTTGGTAAGGCTATCAACTAGACAAAAAATATCATATATTATAACAATGCTGATTTTTGGGGCCCTTCTAGAGTCCAGTCTCTTGGTGGTGCTCGATTTTATTTATGATTAGTTGATGATTATTACTCTAGGATGTCCTAGGTATTTCTAATGAAACATAATTCTAAAACATTTATAATATTTAAGTAGTGAGTTAGCTTAGTAGAAATCCAAACAAAAAAGAATGTTAAACTATTATGAACAAATAATAGTCTAGAATTTTGTTTATTAGAATTTGAGGAATTCTATAAGGACAAATGTATAGCTTGACATAAGACTATTAGGGACGCTCATCAGTAAAATGATATTGCTAAAAGAATTAACCAAACTTTTTTGGAGAGAACTAGATATATGCTTTCTCAATCAGGCTTAGGCAAGGAGTTTTGGAATCTTAAAATTTCATTTGAGGTATGTTCTCTAAACTTATAGATTATTCCTCATAGTCGAATTAATTTTAAAATTTTATTTGAGGTATGGTCTGGTAAATCTGTAAATTATTCCAATCTGAAAGTGTTCGAGTGTGTTGCCTACTATCATGTAAATGATGGTAAACTTGAATCACGAGTAAGAAAAATAATATTTGTAGGATATGGTGATGAAGTCAAAAAATTCTATATCTGATCACCATCTAAATAAAGAGTGATTCTTTCTAGGAGTGTTACCTTTAATGAAAGTATCATCTAAAAATAAGTAACTTTTTCTATTCAGTCACTTGATGTTTTTCAAACTGAACATAAGGTGGAGCTAAAATCTAATCGTGTTGCTCTAGGAAGGATGCCTGAATTTGTCTCTAGATAATTAATGGCTGATCATAAATATGATCTTGAGACTATTACTGAACCTAATCCTGAACTTGCACCTGAAGTGTCTATTCTCTACAGCATTGTAAGGGATAGACAAAGGAGGATGAATGTAGGTCCTCCTTTGAGATTCGGCTTTGATGAATTTGTAGGGTTTGCCATACAAGTTGCCAAAGAGATTGATATTCCTGAATCATTCTTCTTTAAGAATGCTGTTAAATATACTGAATTTGAGTCATGATAATTTTCCATGAATAAAGAGATTGAATATCTTCATAAGAATGATACTTGGGTTATTGTACCAAAACCTAAATGGAGAAAGATAATTTTCTACAAATGAGTTTTCAAGAAGAAAGATGATGCTTTTATAGCTGGTGGTATAAAGTTCAAGGCACGTCTAGTTGCAAGAGGGTTCAGTCAAAAAGAGGGTGTCAATTATAGTAAGATATTCTCTTCTATAGTTAGACATACCTCAATCAAGGTGCTTTAGTATTAGTGGCACATTAAGACCTTAAACTTGAGTAATTAGATGTTAAAACTATCTTTCTTCATAGAAATTTGGATGAAGAAATTTACATGAGCTAGCCTATGGGTTTTGAGGTATCAAGTAAGGAAACCCATGTGTGCAAGCTTCTTAGGTCCCTCTATGGACTTAAATAGTCCCCTAGGTAGTGGTACAAGAGATTTGACTATTTAATGACTAGTCATGGATACAATAGGCGTGACCATGATTTTTGTGTCTATTTCAAAAGACACAAGTATGAGTCAAATATCTACTTGCTATTGTATGTAGATGATATGCCTATTGCTGCTAGAAATAAATCTAACATTCAAGAACTGAAAGATTCTTCAATTCTGAATTTTATATGAAAGATCTTGGAGGAGCAAAGAAAATTTTGGGTATGAAAATATTTAGAGATAGAATTTAAAGAACCTTGTTTGTTTCACATAAATAATATTCAAAAAATTCTATCTAGATCTGGAATGACTTCTTGTAAGTCTCTATCCACACCATATGCCTCTAACCTTCACTTATCATTAGATTTTAGTCCCTAATCTAAAATTGACAAGGAACAAATGTCAAAAGTTTTTTATTCTAGTATTATTGAGAGCCTCTCTTATCTTATGGTGTACACCCAACCTAATATTGCTCATGCAGTAAGTTAGTGAGTAGGTTTATGATAAACCTTGGTCAAGAATACTAAAAATCTATTAATAGGATACTTAGTTACCTCATGGGGACTTCTAATGTTGGTTTGATATTTGGTAATGAATTTCAATTCATGCTGGTAGGATATTCTAATTCTAATACGCAAGAGTTGTTGACAGTAGACAGTCTGTGATTGGCAATGTCTTCACTGTACGTGGCTTTGTAGTTAGCTAGAAAGCTACTCTACAATCTTCTGTTGCTTTATCCTCTACTAAAGTAGAGTATATGATTCTGACTTAAGTTGTAAAGGAAGAGATATGGTTGAAAGGTTTTTTCAAAGACCTTGGACTTTATGAAGAGGTTGCAATAGTTTTCTATGACAAGCTCAGTAGTATTTGTTTAGCAAAAGACCAGGTACACTATGAGAGGACAAAGCACATTGATGTATGATATCATTTTCTTTGATCTAAGAAGAGGGTACAAGTGAAGAAGATTGGAACTTTTGATAATTCAGCTAACATGTTTACTAAACCTGTTACTCTGGATAAGTTAAGACATTACCTTGACTTATTGAACATATCAAATCATAAGTAGTCTTATTAGAACTAACTATTCATGAAGAGTATCTCACTATTTGTATGCAAAACAAATTAAGGTGGAGATTATAATATATAATTTTATTTTAATTATCTACTTTCTATCACCAAATGTTTTTCTATTGTAATATTTTATTATAAGTGCAAGAATTAAAATATTGAGAGAGACTACGAATGTAGCAATGGACAATAATGGTTAGTGGGCTAAAAATTTTTTTGAAGCAGAATCCATTCCATTCGAGTTATCCGACCCACTCTGATATTAAAAAAACCTAGAGGTACCCAATATATATATGTTTTTTTGGCATTGTTCAATCAGATGAGAGAGCATGCAATTTTTCAGATTGTTGGGATACTTTTCTTGTGTATTTTTTTTTCATTTTATCTTCTTCTTTTGATTCTGTAAATATTTTTGGTTATTAATCTGTATGATCTTAAGTGCTTTTCTAGTGGATGTAACTAGTCATATTAAATGGCTAGTGAACAATATTATTTCTATTTGTTTCTATTGTGGTTTTTTTATTTATATCTTGCTGCTGAATTCATGGTTGATTACCATATTTGTAACCACAATTACAAACTAAAACTAACAAATAACATATGAGACAATAGAAATTCACTTCATATAAATAGAGGGAAAATTTTAGTCCTTGAGAGAATATATTTTAAAATATATATTCCTCATAACTTGCTTAATTCCACTTTGATTTGTCCATAGGAGAGAGTCAAAATATATGTCTGCCTAGGATTTATGAATTCTTAGGAGGTAGACATATATGTACTTTTAGGTGGTGATAACCCTATGACATGGTTTTTCTCATATGATTTCTCAATGGTCAGTTTTGAGGGAAGTATATGTTAATTATATAAGTATAATACTTATGAAGTTGAAAATACAAATACTTATAAACTAAACCAGTTATTAGTCTTTATGATACATAAGACTTATAGAATAAAAATATACATATGAAGTAACCATCAAGAATAGTTGAGGAGTTGTCTAAAAGATTTATTTTTTTTGAATAAAGCTCATGCAAAAATGATTCGTTGTATTGGTAGTAAAGTATCGAGGGGATAACTATGAGGGGACCATCTATGGGATAGGCTTAACGGTGATAATCACCTTGTTTCCCATTAGGACAAAGAGTCATTATACAACAATCAAACATTCATTCTATACCCTCACAAAATATAAATTAAATTATTTGAACATGCATCATAAAAATAAAGTAGACAAACTCGTGGATCTAAGAGTCATACCTATATCTCTAAATATCTTTCATATTAGAATTGTGTTATCTCAATATTGGTTGACCGAACTAATGATATAATTCATATGAGATTGATATCTACATAAAAGTCTTCTTTACTAATTGTATACCCATATATTTATGGATCTTAGTTGATGATGACAAGATACCCTCATCAAATAGCTTTTATGACACTGCCTAATCAATAAAATTAGATGGCACAATAAAGTTATAATAAGTTTCTAGTACTATTTTATGAGATTATTTAGGTTTGGTTAGTCAATGTGAGTTGACATAATTATTGAGAAATATTAATTCTTTTTTAGTAGTTCAGATAGAATTCTTTTAATTGTCTTTCTCATATCCAATAGCATATCTTATTATCTTATTTGAATTGTGAAATTATTGTGTTTTATCTTTTTCTTTTTCATTGTTTATTTTTCTTTTTTTTCAGCCAACAAATTAAAAGATAATGTATAGCCAATCATTCGAGAAAAACCTCAATATATTTTTTAAGTATTTAAATGAGAAGAATGATACAAACGAATATCATTGGGAAAGAAACGAGAAGAGAACATGTGAGAACTCCTCGAACTATTAATATGAGGAGGCTTATTATTCACCAAGTAGTGACTTCAATTGTACATCTCATGATAACTACAATCAATTCTATTATCAGCCAGCAAAAAGTTAGAGATTGGAGATCTTGAAGCCATGATGAGAGCATATTTAATGACACTTATCCAATATCTAAATCCTCGTGTGAAGATATATTTACCTAGTTGGTATATGAAATGAAAAGATCAAATATTGCCACAAAAGAGAGGAAGAGATGATTAAGGAAGAGTGATAAAGTCATAAACTTAGTTATGTTTGAAAAAAGTTTTGCATCAAAAGTTTTTGTGGCTGATATATGGAAAATTGAGAAAGTCAAAAAATATGTTTAAATAATTGAGCAAAAGTTTCAATGGTTAATATGGAGATAATTGAGATTGAGAACCTAAAAGAAAAAATGGAAGATACAGTCTCAATTATACAAGAAGAAAAGAAATGATGAAATTTTAGTGACTGATATAGAGAAAGTTAAGAAAGAGAAGTATGAACTGAAAGTTGAAAAATCAAGATATTTTGCAATATCAAGACAAAGGTGAAAACAGAGAAGAGACACTTTATCCTAACTTTCCTTGTTAATAATATCATTGAGACAACTATTTTTCTAGCATTAAGGACTAATATAGAACTTACAAAAAGGAAAGAAAATAAGAAATATATGAGTTAGCTTGAACAATAAAGATTTCTAATATAGGAGATGGTCTAGCTATAGATACTAAATTTAGCACTACTTAGAAGACAACCCAAGTGTTTTTTTTGCTTGATGAAGTTATCATTATTTTATAATAAGTATTATATTTACATAGTTACACTCAAATACCCACATAATAGAATAATATATTCAAACCAGCTATAAATCCTAATTTTTTAAGTCCAAATCCACAACTTTTTTTAGCACAACTTTGATGTTATAAAAGAAAAATACCTATCAAAAGCTTAATGACAAAGTCATGGCCATTTTTAGCTATGTAACTTTGGTTTTATAAAGATAAAATATCATGAGAAGCCCAATGGAAAAGCTATGACTTGACCTAGTGCTTCAACTTTGAAGTAATAGCTTTAAAAAGTACCATGACTTTTTAGTTACATAAGAATTGTGATCCTACAAAAGTACAACTTTAATTAATTATGTCTCAATGATAAATCCCTAACCCTAGAAATCGTCCAACATTATATGATTTACCTTCTGATGTCATGACAAACCAACCCTAAATCTAAAAAACTTTTTTATTCGATGATGGAAGGAAGAAGAGCTCAATGAAAATGATTAGAGAAATGAGCCACGGGGAGAAATGGAAGTGATAAAACCCAACACCCCAAAAATTCCATTCGAAGCCATGACATCCATGGTGATTTTTGGAAATGATGAATGAACTCAGTTCTTGCAAAATAATACTTTATTGGAGAAAAAGGATTCAACAAATTCATCCCTTCTTTTGGAGGTATTAGGAAGAAGGAATTGGTTGTTGTTTTGTTTGAATTAAGAATGAGGCAATACTTTCATTATGAAAGAATTTTATGCCAAATTTGAAGATAAACAAGGGTAGACATGCTACATGAGAGGTATTTATGTTTGTTTTGATAAAAGGATAATAAATAATGTTTGGATTCCAAGGTGCCATATATGGCATGAAATTTAATTAACTATGCAAACAACCTAATTTTTTAACAATCACTAATTTTTTGATAGATAGAAAGTGTACATGGAGGTGAATAAAGTTTCATTGTATTTCATATGCTAATTTTATTATCGATATTCCATATCTCAATGATCCTTTCGGAAAGTTCAATCTTGAAACATGGTATCCTTATTGGTCATAGTTTTAATGTTGAAAATATTCTTGAGAAATTAATTCTTGATTTCCTCGAGGGTGAATTTTTTGGCTAACTAATTTAGCCTTTTATGATTACCTTAGTAAGCCTAGTTGAGGTAGTCCTCATGAATAAAATTATTGATGCAATGTGTCATAGGGTTATCACCACCTAAAGAGGACTAGTTATGATCACACATAGTAGTACATGTAGGACTAGATAAGTAAATTTGAGACAAACTCAAATCTAAAGAGGATTTAGACTAGTAGTGGATCTTATCTAGTCCTATTTAGATTTGAGACAAACTCAAATCTAAATACGACTAGATAAGTAGGACTAGGGCATGTCGATAAATACACCAAAAAATATGATGCATTAGATTTGAGACAAACTCAACTTAGTAGTGGATCTTTCAAGCTGAATCTAGTTCAATTTCATTAACTACATTCATATATCATAATGATTTTAGGAGGGGAGACATGACCAAACTAATTATGATCATGGGTCTTCTGATTAGATTTTTGTAGGATTCTAGGGTAGATAGTATTATACTGATCAACTTAGCCTTATTATCATAGGATTTCTATGTCCACAAGTAGGAATGACATAATAAAATATTACAAGTTAAAAAATAATTAATGATCAATGAATTTAGGAAATTTAGTAGGGTGTTGTCCATGATATATGTTATATAGACTAGTTATGATGATGTATCATTTGGATGTCTCGCCACCTACTAAGTAGACCCTAAATGGAAACTTAAAAAATTAGTATTTTCTAAGATTCTTTAATCTTCATGATGATCCTAACATATATGAAAAAATGATATGGATCTTTAGGAAATATGAAATTCACTTTTGATAATACTTTTAATAATAGAGTAGCTATTAGTATGTTTGTTAGGGCTATTAGATATAGACTAGTGGGTGAGATATTTCATATTAGGTGCATGTATCACATAATTAACTTGATAGTATAGGCATGGATAAAAGTTATTTCTCTCATATTAATAAAAATAAGAAATTTACTAAAATCCCTTATAAGACCTAGCAAACAATAGAAGTTTAGCAACCTATATTTTTATATGGGGCTAAAAAATTCCAAATGGATGCATGACACTATTGGAATTATACATATCTTATATTGGAGTCATGTGTTGGCTACCAATATGTGATATTCAACTATATCAAAAGTAAGAGTGGTAAACTTATCATTGATGATTCAGGCTAGGATACATAAATTTATTTTATGAAATTTTTAAAGATTTTCTATGACATGTCATATGAAGAATATGTATTCGTCTGTATACACTCATACCACTTGTATTGCACATAGGTACATATGCAATATTTGTAGCATATTTTGCAAGTATAAAAGTTATTATTGTATTTAGTATCATGAATATTGAGATGGAAATCAAGTATATGAAATACTAGTCTTCCATTCCATCTCTATATTTTTTGGCTACCTATATAGATTATATGGTTAAATTGGAAGGGGTACAAAATATTTTGACTTACATGTTAATGTGAATGAACCAAGTACACCAATATGAATGGTTCATTTATGAAACATTAACTAAATTATTTACATATTATGATACTAGGTATGGTAGTTGTAACCAGGCTCTAAGTGTAAATATGGACATCGTATTTGGAGATGAAAAGTTTTCTATTTAGTTAGCTAAGGGCAAGCAATGGGTTGATCCATAGAATAGTCGTGATCTATCACATGATAATAATATGAATTTAGACATTTTGCTATGATTGAAATCATAAGAATCCATTTATCTCATGCTATCTAAAATAGAACATGATCTACTGTCCCCTCCAATTTCTAGCATAGTATTGGAGTCTATTTTTTCTATAGTAGTCAATATTATTTTAGATATAAGATCGAGATTATGACCATATTTTGTAGAGACACTTGCATGCATTAAGGACTTAGAAGATTTAAGGTTAGACATTTAAGATAAGGTCAAAGAGAGATGATGATAGATGATTATGAGATATGACGATCAATGATATTGATGGTACTAACGACATCATCATACATATTCATGATGATGATGATGATCTATATTTCCATCCACAGTACCATATCACAGATACTAATTGATCATTGATGATTTTTAATTTATGTAATAGTTATATTTTGCTAATACTTATTTATTTTTGTTATTATTTTATTTCAGTATAATTGATGCACCATTGATGTATTAGACATTGGATTGTAATTATTATCATTTTCATTTTTATTGTGTTTTTTTAAATAAGATTTATTTATTATTAATATTATACTTTTGTTTTATTAATACTTTATAAAATTAATTGAATTTTTTAATCTTTTATTTGATCCAAACCAAATAGAATGTCAAGTCACAATCGCTTCATCGAGATTTAAATTTATGCTTTTATTCGAATTTAAAAGCAAATCCCAAACACCCAAAAAGGCCAAAAAAATTGGTTCATGTTGGCACAAACCGGCTCGAACAAACATGACTCACTCTAGGTCCTACATGACTCGACATAACCTAGCACTTTTCTAGGCCACCATTCTTGTTCTCATGTCGTGTTGGACATAGCACGATGGCATAACCATGCCATACTAAAATGGATCATGACAGCATGACATGGCACATTTGACACCTCTAGTCATATTTATCATTTCATATGTCTCCGACTTCCTCTTCCTATTCAATAATCCTTTTTGAACTTTACATAATTCAACATATGTTATAAGGTTTCAAAAAATATAATATTGATTTTCAAATTTTAGAAAATGATGAGAAATATTTCAAACTATTCATCTATCTTTGACTTTCTAAAATACTATGAAAAAAAAAAAAGATTAAGAGGAAGATGTTTATTGCTCACATAGTCTTTCCCTTGCATTTATCTGTTTGATTGCCACTTCAAGTAATCTACATCTCCTCCTCCTTCTCTACTTCTTCATTTTTCATGGCTGGGGGCATAAGTTAGGAGATGAGTTTTTTGGATGCTAAAACTTTGGAAAATATAATGGAAAGTTGTGACACAACATAAGGTTGTGTTTTGACTTAAGAAAAAATTCATGATTTTTTCAATCACAACATCTTCTTCTATTTCAGCTCTCCTTTTGGCTTCTATTTTTGTTTGTGCCTCTATAATTTTTTGTTGCTTCTTAGTGTAAGAGGCATGTACTTCTTAGCATTTTCTTTTTGTATCATTTGATAATTTATTCATACTCTTATTCTTCATAGATAGTTTTAATTGTCCAAGTTAATTTTAAATGATCTTTATTATCTTATTTGAGTGTTTTAGCCTCATTTTAATCTATTCTATCCAATTCTCTTAAAATATTTTTTTTATTTATCTTCATGAGCAAAATAAGTATATTATCTTTAAGTGACATCTTTTTTACTCCATTTAGTAATTAAAATTTGAGCTTGAGTCTCTTTTAAATTGATAACTCATTGAGTTATTCTTATTTTTTTTTAATTATTCATGTTCTAGTACATATTATAATAACTCATATAAGATAGGTTTTTATGATTTATCATGTTTAGATGGTAGATGTGGGGGCATTGTTGTTGGGTCAGAATATATATTATTTACTTTGCAGAATATTAGCTTCCCTTACTTGATATATAGAGTACATATTTCATGTTTCCTACTATTGATAAATAAAAATTTTCCAACATTTCATCATTTTTCATCTTAGGCTTCCAACATTTTAAAAAATGCATCCATCTTTGGATTCTATGGTGGTCAATCTATTCAACTTAAATACTCCAACTCGCTTTTATCCAAATACTTGATTATTTGGAAATTGATAATTATTATTTCCTAGTTCTTCAAATAGATAATATACTCCTTTGGATTTGCCTCTTTAATAATTTATTGTGCCTCTTTAATTTTTTGTTGCTTCTTAGTGTAAGAGATATGTATTTCTTAGGATTTGCTTTTTGTATCATTTGATAATTTATTCATACTCTATCCTTCATAGATAGTTTTAATTGTCCAAGTTAATTTTAAATGATCTTTATTATCATATTTGAGTGTTTTAGCCTCGTTTTAATCTAGTCTATCCAATTCTCTTATAATATTTTTTTTATTTATCTTCATGAGCAAAATAAGTATATTATCTTTAAGTGACAACTTTTTTACTCCATTTGGTAATTAAAATTTGAGCTTGAGCCTCTTTTAAATTGATAACTCATTGAGTTATTCCTATTTTTTTTTAAATTATCCATGTTCTAGTACATATTACAATAACTCATATAAGATAGGTTTTTATGATTTATCATGTTTAGATGGTAGATGTGGGGCCATTGTTGTTGGGTCAGAATATATATTATTTACTTTGCAAAATATTAGCTTCCCTTACTTGATATATAGAGTACATATTTCATGTTTCCTACTATTGATAAATAAATTTTTTTCCAACATTTCATCATTTTTCATCTTAGGCTTCAAACATTTTAAAAAATGCATCCATCTTTGGATTCTATGGTGGTCAATCTATTCAACTTAAATACTCCAACTCACTTCTATCCAAATACTTGATTATTTGGAAATTGATAAATATTATATGCTAGTTCTTCAAATAGATCATATACTTCATCTACTAATTTGTTCATAATAGAACTATCGAGACCATATTAATTATGCATCTCATCATATATTTAGCCCATTACAAAAGTCTAATCTTGGAATTATAGTTCAAATCCAAATTATGCATCTGACATCATATCAAAAGTACTTTGAGTCAGTTCCAAATATCATATAGTGTCTCTTGCTCTTACTACTGAGATCGACATATCTCTCTCTATAATTGAGAGGTGATTTGAGATAGAAAGAACTTGATAAGAAAGGCTTTCACAAGTTCTCCCAACTCTTAATTGAATCATGAGATAAATATAGGAACTTACTTTAGGATTTATCTCCCCGATTATGATGCTAAAAACTTATTGCAACTTTATAAAGATGCCAATAATTAATTTTAATAGCATGATCCCAAAACTCAATTAGATATAAGCCCATAAATTAATCCCATTGAAATTGTGTTGATAATTTGATTAACCATGATGAACGAATAACTATTTGAGTTGAGTAGAAAGACTTGAGTTTTTAAAATAATACTCAAACACAATGGTTAGCTCACATTAATGATGCTACTTTCTTAATATTTAGTCAATATTACGTTCAAGTGTAGGATGAAAGATAAATTAGTATGAAAATATCTCTGTGCCCACTTGACATACATAGTGGCTATCATTCTTGGACCGTCGCTACCAAGGATAATTTTTTCATTGCTTGACCATCAATATTTTACTTCCAAAGCTATGTGTTATCCTATTTATGGGTCATTTTCATATCTACTCCTTTTAGGTAATATATCAATTACCTTGGATAATTAGTTTGAATATATATTTATATTCTCGAACCTCTAATATCTTAAAGATATGAGATGATATGACAATAAATATGTTTATATTTTTGGCTTCGCAAGCATCATACTCATAATAATTAATAATATTTTCATGAATTATACCTATGGGAATGATATAATAGGAATTAATTTGCAAGGTTGTCACCATCATATGAAGAACCTCCTATTACATGTAACTCATGGCTTACTAGTTACAATCCATCATGACCAACACAAGACTCTCATACTATGGAGAAATCATAGGTAGATGTTCTTCATAACCCCCACATCATTTAAGATTAATTGTTCTAGAAAATATACGATTGAATGATCATACATGCATTCATGCTTTTGACTTTATAAGTATCATACTTATAATGATTAAACGTATCTTTATCTTAGGTTTTCACATATAAGTTTATCTTAATTGGTAGGATTAAAAAGACTATCATTTCTTTCTTACCATATTATGTGAATGTGTGTCAAGATAAATTTATCACCATCTATCATAGTTGATATGCATAAACCTATAAAATAGTGAGAATCCTAAATTTTAGTTTTATTTAATATTCATATCCATTAATATCAAAATCACAATATTAACGACAGACATAAATTTTATAAAATTACATATGTATCACACACAAGTACATTTAATAATCCTAAATCTCAATTTAACCTAACATAGGAAAAGATTTTTTGCGAGATATTTTGAGAGATATTCTATAAAATCGAGGGTTCCTGCTATTAGCCCAAGTGTAATCAAAGTGTCAAAACATAAACTCAATCAAATATTGCTTGTATTTTTTTGGATTTTCCCTTAAATGGGGCTTGGAATCGCACCACGTAAAGTTTGTAAATATTCTTGGCACAAAATCTAATTCTCCTCTCCTATCTTTTATAAAATTTTTTCTTTTTTATTTATATATTTTGGGGATTTTATGCAATAATCTAAGATAGAAGTTGTAGCACTATCCTGAGGTCATGACTTTTTAGTTTCGTCAAATCTTCTCTAGAATACCAAATTTATGATGGTAATGAATATCAAAATTCAAGTAACTCCTCTCTAGAACTTGGTGTTGTGGTGCTAGGAATACTATGAGTAAGATAAATTCTCTCTAGAAAAAAGTATCATTGCACTGGGAATGGATATGGATAATGTTTTTGTAGGGATACGGATAGAATTTCCAATCCGATTGGAATATAAATGCAGTGAAATTTATAATTTTAATCTCATAATTCATTAAGAATCACATGTGTTTCAAAAAAACATGAAGAAAGGGTAAACGAAACTTACCTCTTGTAGATCGATTCGTTAAGTCTTCAAGTCCACGTCTTGGTTTATTCAGATCTTCAAAGCTGCTGCCTTTCTAAAAAATGACCACCCTCTACAAATATCTACACACAAATAAATAATAAATGATCATGTTGAATACTATTTTTAGTTTCATCTTCTCAAAAACAAAAATAGGTTTTTCATTTTCTCTGTTTTGAATGTTCTATGAGTAAAAGATGATTGCTACTTATCATATATGTCACACACACACATATATATGTCTGCTAAGATTTAAGTCAAATCCAAATTTTATTTAAAACACTTTTAAATGATAACAATTTAAATTCAAATCCAAATTTTATTTTAAAGACTTTTAAATAATAACAATTTAAATTCAAATTCAAATTTTATTTAAATCTTTTTTAAATAATAACAATTTAAATTCAAATCTTTATCAGATAAGGAAATGAATATATATATATATATATATATATATATATATATATATATATATATATAATATTTAAACCTTTTTTAAAAAACCCTTAAACAAATTATTTATTTATCCAATAAAAAACTATAACAAATTAATTATTTGTTTAAATCACGAATTTAAATTTTCTCAAAATTAAATTCAAATTTAAATAATAACTAATTGTTATTTGTAATTTAAAATAATCTCATCATTTTAAATTACTATAGAGAGTAAAAAATCATAACCATTATTATTCGTTCTTAATGTGCGACCACATAGGTTCAATTAACATTACTAGTAAGCCTAAATCATATTTTGATCCTACAATCATATGTAAGCAATAGCAAGATATTATGACTACCCAAGTCAAATGAAAAGTTTATGATCCAAAACAACCATAATATAACTAATGACATAATCCTTTTTGTCTCATGATATCTTAATAGAAGGCATGAACAAAGTCAACCTTATATTATTCTATCTTTAATTACTTGAAACTTAATTAGACTGACTAAACATATAATATTGATCGCCATCAATTCATTTGAGCATGGCTATGCATATCTTAGTCTCAATTGTCGAGGGGACCCATAGATTTCTCTTTATAATAAGAAAGACAAATTCCATCTTAAATGCTCATATCTCACATAATTCTTATTATGTTCAAGTATAATCTTTATAGTCATCTGATTAAAGACAAAATTTGATTATTTCAAAATACAATATTTTTAATGTTGAGAAATATAGTGATCTCAGGTCAAAGGATTTAATGACACAATTTTTTTTATTTGTTGTCACATTAAATCATAGCAGGCTCCTATTTTTGTTAATATAAAAAAGAATTTGCCTCAACCACACTATTTGACAGATTGAAGAGGTTGAAATTATATACTCGACTTTAGAAGATAACCATGTTGTATTTCATGCTTCTATGAGCTTCAACATTCCAAACATGATCCAAGAAAAAACATATAGCATAAATTGATTTTTATATCTTCTAAGCACTCTACACAATCACTTCCACTATAGCAAACCAATCTAGACTTTTCAATATAACCATGTCATATCCTAAATTTATATGTTCCAGCTATGTATCTTAATACTTTTGTTGTTACTCTAAGATATTACTTCATGAGACATTGCATAAATTTAGTGATCACCCCCACTACAACTATTATATTTGGTCAAGTGTCAAATAAATTAGTCATGCAAGTAGTCTTCTAAACCACCTACCATCCTTTATTTCCTTCACCTCTAAATAAAAAGAGAAATAAAGCAACTCTAGGTCTAAATCCAAAATTTTTTTCTACATGCAAGTTTTAAAATCATCAATAAGTGAAGATGAATTCATAAATCATGTCATCTATATTAAGTCCAACAATAAGATCTTTTTTATCTTGTATTTTCAAGTAAAGGTTTGGCTCACTCTTACTCATATGAATGCCTTTCTAAGAAAAATAAAAATATATTTTACTTTACTATGCTCTTGTGGCTCATTTTAAGCCCTAAAGCATGTTATTAGTCAATTCACATGGTCCTCTTTGCCAAGAACTATGAAGTCATCAGGTTGAGAAACATACACATTCTCTAATAGCTCTCAAATCAGAAATAAAATTAATACACATACCAAAACATTTGAGCATCCAAGGCCAATAAACTTCTCATTGTTTCAAACCTTGTAATTGTCAAGTAGGTGTCATCATAATTAACTCAATGTTTATGTGAATACCCTTTTCCACTAGTCATTCCTTGTGCTTTTGTATATTACCATCTTTTAAGAACATGGCTCTGAAGACCCATTTTAAATTAATCACATTCTTGTATTAGGAAGCTCTATAAGTTCCCAAGTTTTAATCTTCTTTTTGGTGGTTATTTTTTTTCTTCAAGACTTATTCAAATGAAGTTGAATAAGCCACAAATATGACTTACATTATCTCATTGATATTTCTAGTGATTTGAATTTTGTTATGGGGATTTCTTTCGAAGACTATGAAGAACTATTGAGCTCAAATTTGACAAATTAGGTGAATGAGAGGAAGACAAACATGTTGTGGTCTAGATAGAAGATTGTTGATAATTATTATGAATCACTTCACTTTTGATTAAATTTTTCACAAAAGCACCATCTTCACTTACATGCCTAATTCCAACTAGCTTTTTCATTAAACTTTGCATTCCTTCTAACCATTTATCTTACCATAAACATAGTTATATGATTTATATCCTTATGATTGAGAACATTAACTAAAAAAAGATGCACTTTTAAAATTTTCATCAAGCTTACTATGGTTATGTGAATCAATCAAAGTAAATGCAATACTACCAAATACTTTAAATGACTCATGGTTTCCTCCCATATCATATGGGGTTGTATTCAATACTACCTTGATTGAACAAATATTTAGTAAGTATACTATTGTTGCATATCCTTTCGCCCAATTGTGAGGTTCTTATACATTCTTAGACATCTCAATCATCATTTTAATCTTCCTCTCAACTACACAATTTTTCTCTAGTGTATGAGTAGTCAACTATCCATGTAAGTCTTCCATTTCACATAACACTTTGAAATTATTTGACAAAAATTATACACCTATGTCAGTCTGCAACATCTTAACTCATTTAATACAACTTCTCTACAATTGTTTTGAACTTCTTGAAAGTCTCAAAAGTTTCAACTTTGATTGAAAAAAATACATCCAACTCATCATATTAAAATCATATGTAAACACCAAAAATATATATATTATCACCAAATGAATAAGTTTTAATATGGCCATATATTGATATAGATCTGAATGTATAATTTAAGACAACTTGAAGCCCTCCTAGACTTTCCCTTAGGGGAATGATTTATTGCTTTGTTTCCCATAGATACATATTTTACATACATCCAACAAATTGATTTATGATAGTCCAAATGTCATTACTTTTTGACATGAAAACTGTAACCCTTTTCCATTTAGATGACAATACATTAAATGCCATAGCATAGACTCACTAGAATCTTTAAAAATAATATCATATTTGTCTACACTTGACACTTCAAGAGAAAAACAAACTTTGTTTGTAATCATATGAACATTATATATTAGGAACCAATTTTTTATTTTTGATCATACAAGAAACATCATCAAACAAAATAGAGTATCCTTTAACCATAATTTTTCTCACCCTTAATAAAATTTGAGTCAAACTAGAAATAAATTATACATTTTAAAGGAACTTTATATTACCATGCTCATCGTCCCCTTCCTTCTACTTGTACTTGTTTGGTATCACCGACTTTTATCCTAAACTTGTGTGATTCATCTTCACCCATTAAAAAGAGACTTTTGCTCTGTCATTTGGTTAGAGCATCCATTATCGAAGAACCAAATATAGATGAAAGATGACTTGGTTTTCTTTTTGTTCAACATACTAGCTTGTTTTTCTTGTTTTTGCTTATTCCAAATTTAATCATGAATATGTCCAAAATACATATAATAATAGCATTAAATATTACTCTTATTTTCTCTTCTTGGTCAATTGCATTTGGTCACCTTGTGAATTACCTTGGCCTTCACCATGGTCACCTTTTCCATGAGCACCTCCTCAACATGTCCTCTACCCACAACTTCTTTGCTTTTAATTTTTTAGACAAATGTTTCCGCTTCGTGTAAAATGTTGTCTTCATTCTTCCCCTTACATTTGGAAAATGTCACTTTATGTGATTTCAAAGGCCCATGAACTCATCAAATAAATAGGTTGATAAGTTATTTGACTTTTCAATGGCTTCAACTACATGATCAAACTTAGGTGTTAGAGTCCTTAACACCTTGCAATGATGTTTTATTCAACAATATTCTCAGCATAAAACCTAATTTGATTCACTATGATAGCAAATCTAAATATAAATATTGCCCCAACTTTTCATTTTTCATGTTTCAAAGTCATGATGGTATAACAATTGGAACTTCACTATGATCACTTTAGATGAGCCTTATAATGTCATTTTCAAGGTTGCTCTTTTGTTGTGGTTCTATTGCAATCTTTTAGAAGATTGATTCATGTTGTTCTTTGGAGTTCTATTTCAACTTAGCTTTTTCTTCCAAAATGGAAGAATTATTCTCAATGAAACCACATAGATCTTGGGACTTGAATAAAGTCTTTATTTTGATGCTCCAAACCCCATAGAACTTTTTTGAAAATAGGTATATCCTATTGAAGCACAAAATTGGCCCAAGGCACGGCCTGATTCGGCCTTGCCTGGCTTGGAATGGAATGGGAATGACCCGTGCCTAGGCCAGCCGGACCATGTGTCGGGCCAGGCATGGCCCGGTACCATGGCCCTTAGGCACGGACGCACGGTATCTCGATACAAGCCGAGATATGCCCTGGTCCACCTAGCCTGACATGCCCAACCTGAACCCGACTACTCAAGGCTTGACAAATCTAAAATTTTTGTTGGGCCTGAACCCTATCCACAGTCTTTTTCAACTCAATTTTGAGGCCTGACTTTCTGCCTCCACTCCATTCATGAAGCCGAAGCTTCCAGAATGGACCTATTCAAGTCAGTTTGATGGTCAAACTGACTCGACAGTAATAAAAAAGATCAATCTAAACCATTGGATTTTACCTCTGATGGCTATGAGGTAGAATCCAGTGGTCCTAAGAAACTTGCCCATTTTTTAATTATTAAAAATTTAAATAAATCAAATATATATATATATATTTTAAATTCTTTTCTTAATCTATAAAATTCTCCCCCCCCCATTTAAAGATTTATGTTTTTAAAACATAAATATCTTGGCTCTTCATCTTCTCTATCTCTCTCTAAGTTTCTCTCTCTCATGATTTTGTTATTTCACATTTCGAGACTCGGCTTTGGTTTGGATTGTGGTTCATGTATGGTACAGACATAAAAAAGCTAAAGTTTATGGATTATGATTTATGGGTATTTTTTTTTATTTTTTAGTTTTTAAGTTTTAAAATTTAAATATAAAAATTAAATATTCTACTTCTTCTCTCTAAATTTAGTCTCTCTCTAGTCTAAAAAATAAAAAAAATTGACAAATAGTAGTTTAAATAATGAAAATAAAATGAATTATAATTTAGATAATGAAAATTCTACGAAAAGGTCTGAGATTGCTTAAACTTTGGTTTCTCCGGTTGCCTCGATCCAAATATATAAAAAACAAAAAACTAGAACTTCAGTAATTTAAACTCGCTTTAATATAATAAAAAAATATCATGAATGTTAAAAAAGAATCAACATAGTACAAATATTGTAAGAAATTTTTAGTTGTAAAAGTTCATGTAGGACTTGGCACCTTAAGAGGTATGCCAAAGTATGCATCAAAAAACATGATGTATTAAATTCTAGGTAAACCCAACTCAATGATGGGTTTTTTGAGGTTGGATCCAGTCAGTCTCAAAGTTTACCCCCTTCATATACCGCAACGAGTTGGGCAGGGCAGGCATGACTAAACTAATCACCACGATGGGTCTTCCGATTAGATTTTCAGAGGATCCAATGATAGTTAGTATCATGCAGATATATTTTCAGCTTGCATATTGTAGGATTCCTAAGTTCATATCTAAGAATAACATACTCGAATATTATAAGTTAGTAAAACAAATAATAATTAATGAATTTATGGAATATAGTGGAGTGGTTTCCGTTACGTTCGATATCTCGACTAGTCATGACGATGCATCTTATGCATGCCTCTCCGCCCACAATGTAGATTCTAAATGGATACTAAATAAAAAAAATTAGGATTCTTTGAGATTCTTCATCCTCATGATGACTTGACCATTTTTGAGTGCATGATGAAATCTTTAGAGAATAAAAAATTCATAATAAAATTTAGTATCACATTTGATAATGCATCTAATAATGGAATAGTAATTAACATGTTTGTTAGGAATATTAAAATGAACCATTAAGAGAGATTTTCCACGTTATATGTTTGTGTCATGTCATTAACCTGATAGTACAAGCATGGATGAAAGTGAGTGCTCTTGCCTTAGAAAATATATGTAACTCACTAAAATATATTTGCATGCCTCACAAAGAACATGTGTTCGGTAGTCTCTGTTTGTCTATGAATTTTTAAAAAAATTCCAATATGATGTGAGACACCATTAGAATTACACTTACCTAATATTGGAGTCATGTGTTAGATACGAACAAGTGATATCTGACTACGTCAATAGCAAAGTGACGAACTTATTATTAATGACACTAACTAGGCGACATAAATTTCATTTATGAAATTCTTGAAGATTTTTTATGACACGACGAACATGTGTTCGTCAGTTTATACTCTTACAACTTGTATTATATTCAGGTACATATGCAACATTAGCAACATGTTTAGAAAGTATTGAGATGACCCAATACTTAGCGATATGGTTGTAGAGATGAAAACCAAATACTTAAAGTACTAGTCTAACATTCCATCTCTTTATTGTCTTACTACCTGGATGAACCCTAGGATTAAGGTGGAATGAGTATAGAACACTCTAACTTGCATTTCCTCATGCATGAACTTAGAAGACCCACATGAAGAGTTCATTTATGAGAAGTTGACAGAGCTTTTTACATACTATGATATTAAGAATGGTAGTAGTTTTAGTAAGATTCTGAGTATGGACATGGTTATCATATTTGGAGATGATGACTTTTCTATTCAGTTAGCGAGAGGGAAATAATGGGGTGGAGATTTGGATAGGACCGAGCTGTCTCGGTACTTAGATACTAATTATAACTCAATCTTATTATATTCTGATCTATGAATCTTGATATATTATAGTGGTGGAAATCATACGAGCATATCTTTCTTATGCTATCTAAGATAACACATGATCTACTAACTTCTCCAGTGTCGAGCATAGCATCGGAGTCAGCTTTTTTCTGTTACAGTGAATATGATTTTGAATAGGAGATAAAGATTATGTCCAGATATTGTTAAGATTTTAGCATGCATAAAGGATTATGAGGATTTGAACTTAGGCATCTAGGATTGTGCTAGGACAGTAACAAAAGTGGAGGAGTTGATTGCTGATTGATAATGTTGATGATTGACTATTGAGACACTTATATTTGATATTTTATTTCGATTTACCCATTTATATATTATTTTTGTTTGTTTAATTTTTGTTTGTGATATTATTTTGAGTTTGTGCGTGCTTTTGTGGATTGATGTTTGAAACTTGAATATAATTTTTTTTTAATTTTCATTTTGAATCAGTTTTTAATTAGTAGTAATATTTAAGTTTTAATATTTTATTAATTCATACACTTACACTGATACATATTTAGTTTTAAAATTTAAGTTGTTTATTATAATAAATAAATTTAATGTTTTATTAAATTTAATAAAATAAAAATTTAAATTATATTTATTTATTTATAGTTAACAATTAATATTAAACTAATTACTAAACATAATAATAAAAACTTATAAAGTGTTAAAAATATATAAACATTAACTAATCTGAAAAAAAAATTTAAATTTATTAAAAATTAATAATCAGCCCGTACAGGCCAATGGGTAGGGGCCTGGCTTGATGAAACTATGTCGGGCTAGGCATGGCCGGTGGCCTGGTAGGGGCACCTAAAATCGGGTTGGCCCAACCCTGCATGTTTGACACCTTTTTACCTTCTTCTGATACCATAATTTTTTGAGGAAATAAAAGAAATAATAAAACTGCATATTCTAAAAATATAAAATAAAGTCTAAACACAAGGGTTTTTTATCCTTTTCATTTTTTATAATTTATTTTGAGGAAATCAATGTGCATATGCAGGTTTACAAACCAAACACAAATAAACCACTAGGTTCATTATCACTAACTTCATAATAACAAATAATTGACTATTAACTTCAATTTAACAATAATCATTAACATAATTTAATAATTAATAAGTAACACAATAATAATTGATTATTATCTCAAATTAACAACTAATCATAATTAATAATAACAAATCACTAACACAATATAATAATTGATAACTAAAATATAATAATAATAATTACTTATTATCTCAATTTAATAAACTATTAAATAAATGGATACTACTAACAATTTAAAAAAAGAAAAATTATATTTAGGGGTCCCATGCTGAAAATATTTATGTTATGAGACCCCTAAATCAAAAATAAAATTAATGGTTTTTCGATATTTATGATAAAACAGTTTTTATGATTCAAAAATTGATGATTTAAAAATAAATTAAAAAAAATTGCAAAATGATGTTAAGAAAAATGAAATCATGGTTTTCAAATTTGATAACCACTTTATCATTTTGTCTGTTGTTTACTAAAATTGGTTCGTGGTTTTTAAAACTTGAATATATATATATATATATATCTATATAAATAAATGCGTGTGTATATGTTTGTGTGTGTGTGTGCGCTAAAAAACCACATATTTATATAACTATATATATATACATATTTATATACATGAAACCACTTTTATAAATGAAAATCTATTTCAAAATGATAGAATAGTTTTGAATTTGGAAACTATTGTTTCATTTAGAGGTGTCAACCAGGCCGGGCTACCCCGGCCCGGCATGAGGCACGGCACAGTTCAGCCTTGCCTGGGCCGGCCCGGCAAGGAAATTTTCCGTGCTCGGGCTTATGCCGTGCCCGACCACGGCACGATACCGTGCCGAAATCAATTTTTTTTAATTAGGGTTACGGGCGCGCCGAAACCCTAATTTTTTTTTAAAATTAGGGTTCGGGAGCGCCCAATTCCTAATTTTTTTTTAAAATTAGGGTTCGGCGCGACGACGTGCGCTGAAACCCTAATTTTTTTTAATTTAGGATTCGGCCCGACCAGGCCGAACCCGGTGAACCAACCCGCGGGCCCATGCTGGGCTAAACCCCCACAAAACCGTCCCGGGCCAGGCATGAAAGCACGGTCGAGCGTGAAAAAAATTGGCCGGGCCAACCTGGCACATCTCGTTTGACACCTCTAGTTTCATTTTTTAAACATGGTTTCTGAAAATGGAAAATTGTGTTTTTCTGATTTCAAAAACTACAAACGGAAACATTTTTTGTGGTTTATTAAAATATATTTTTAAATCATCGGTTTTCGAATTATAAAAACCACTTTTTTATAAGTGTTGAAAATGTTGTTTAAGAACAACAATTCCTTATTAAAACAAGGAATTCTTAAGAACAAAAAGCACAAAACAGAGAAGATGAGTAGAAGAGAAGAGAGGAAGATGAGAGTCGCGCGCAGCAGCAGGAAACCAAGTAATCAATCAATGAAAAGATAATGTTCGGCAGCTAGGTCAAAAAAAGGAGTTTATATATCCCTTCTAATAATTGAAAAAAGAAAATATTAAAAAAAACTTTACAGCTACATATTCAATAAATGCTCATTAAGGGCTTAATAGTCATTTTACTCTAAGCCCGCTCAACTTAAACGAACAACCCGTCAACAGTCCCCCTCATTCGATGTAGTTGAGATCAGACCAAGCTTTTCTCTCAAGTAGACCAGCTTTTCTCTAGGCAGGGACTTCGTAAATATATCGGCCACTTGTTCTTCGGTCCTGCAAAAAACCAATTTAACTTCATTAGATTCAATTGCATCCTTAATGAAGTGATATTTTAAGCCTATGTGTTTAGGTCGACTATGCATTACCATATCACTCGCAATAGATATAGTCGATTGATTATCACAATGAATTTTTGTTGGATGTTTGTGAGGTTTATCTAAGTCACCCAGAAGTTTTTTAAGCCATAAGGCTTGGGAGGTTGCAACTGAAGCTGAAACATATTCAGCTTCAGTAGTAGACAAGGATACGGTTGATTGTTTCTTGGACTGCCAAGAAACAGCCACAGTTCCTAAGTTAAACACATATCCATAGGTACTTTTGTAATCCTCTGGATTTCCTCCCCAATCACTATCATAGTAACCAATAATTTCGGTATGGTTAATTTTGTGGTATTTCAGACATAAATTAATTGTGCCTTTAAGATACTTCAATATCCTTTTGGCAGCACTTAAATGTATGTGATTTGGACAATGCATAAATTGTGACAACAGGTGAACAAAATATATAATATCAGGTCTGGTTGCTGATGCATACAACAAGCTTCCAATTAAGCTTCTGTATGTCTTTTCATTTACTGGTTTTCCTTGAGCTGAAAGTAATTTTTGGTTTACTTTCAAGGGGGTAGATATAGGCTTGCAGTCACTCATTCTAAAACTTTTCAGCAATAGTTTAATGTATGTAATTTGAGAAATGGACACAATTTGTGTCTTGAGTTATTTCAAGCCCTAAGAATTGTTTTAGATTTCCTAGGTCTGACATTTCATACTTAGTTTCCATTTCTCTCCTAAAGTTATTTATTAATTCAATTTTATTGCTTGTTAAAATAATATCATCTACATATAAAGAGACAATTAAAATTCCAGAATGCTTATCTCTTTTAATATAGAGTGTAAGCTCACTCTTACTTCTGCTAAATCTTTGATTCAGAAAGTAGGAATTAATTTATTGATACCAAGCACGAGGAGCTTGTTTCAACCCATACAAAGCTTTATTTAATCTATAAACACAGTGTTCACTCCCCTTTTTTACAAACCCAGGGGGTGGTTCTACATAGATTTCTTCCTTTAGCCTTCCATTTAGGAAGGCTGACTTTATGTCTAATTGAAATAAATTCCAGCCTTTCTGTCCAGCTAAGGCTATTAAAAACCTTATGGTTTCTAACCTTGCTACTGGAGCAAAGGTTTCATGGTAGTCTATTCCGGGTTTTTGTGAGTAGCCTTTAGCTACCAATCGAGCCTTATATACAGGCTGATTTGAATTCGATTTAGTCTTAATCCTATAAATCCACTTAACACCTATGCTGTGTTTATTTGGGGGTAAGTCCACTAAAGTCCAAGTGTAATTATATCTCTGGTAAATATCCATCAAGTCTTTATATTTAACATGAGTTATTTTATTTGGTTCAGTCACAGATTCAAAATTAGGTGAGGAATTACAACTATATTCAGAAACAAATTTAGACTTGCATTCAGAACCGCATTCAGAAGAAAACTCAGAAGAAAAATCAGAGAGTGAGCTGAAATAATACCTTGAAGCGCTTATTAATTTATTGCTAGCTACAGTAGCTTCTGTACAACCATTTTTAGTTCCAGAATTTATTTCATTCAAACTTTCAACCCACTTACTATTTTTCATCAATTAGAATGTCTCTACTCACCAGAAATGACTTAGTTTTTGGTGAATACAGTCTGTAACCCTTGGATTGTAGACTGTATCCAACTAAGATGCACTTAAGACTCTTTGAGTCTAGTTTGGTCCTTTGTGCACTTGGTATATGGGAGTAACAAACACTCCCAAATACCCTTAAATGTTTGACATTTGATTTCCTTCGAGTCCAGGCTTGCACTGGAGTAAGGTTTTTCAGTGCTTTGGTAAGGCACCTATTGAGCAGATACACTGATCTGTTCACTGCCTCTGCCCAAAAGGTTTTTGGTAAACATTTCTCATTTAAAAGTGATCTGGCCATTTCCATTACAATTCTGTGTTTTCTCTCCACAACTCCATTTTGTTGTGGTGAGTAGGCAGTGGTCAACTGCCTAGCTATTCCTTTAAGTTCACAAAAATTTGTGAATTTTTGAGAGAGGAATTCACCTCCTCGATCTGTTCTAAGTGTTTTTACACTTAGTCTAGATTGTCTCTCAACAAGTGATAGGAGCTTCTTGAAGCATTCAAGTGCCTCAGACTTGTGCTTCAAGAAGAACACTCATATGTGTCTTGTGCAATCATCAATAAATAGTAAGAAGTAACTACTGTTACCTAGTGATTTCACTGACATGGGACCATATATGTCAGCATGCAGTAGTTCTTAAGGCTTGGAAGCTTTTCAGGCAGAGTGCTTTGGAAAACTCTTTCTAGTTTGTTTTCCCAGTGAGCACTCTTCACATACAGAGGTATGTATTACAAGGTTTGAAGGCACTCCTTTTACAAAATTATTTTGAAAAATGTTTTTTAGGTCTAAATAATTTAAATGCCCAAACCTTCTGTGCCAGAGAGAAGCTACATATTGGACATTCATTGATAATGCCCTATCTGTTCTCTCATCAAATGTTAGTAGAAAACTTCTTCCACTTGACATCTTTACTGTCCATGAGAGTTGATCACTCCCATGATCAAATATTTCACACATATTATTCTCAAATGACAGTTTATAACATTTTTCAATTAACTGGCCAACACTAAATAAATTCTGGTCCAAGGCAGGAACAAGAAGTACATCTTTTATGAATTTCATTCCAGAGCAGGTGGGTACTGCCACTCTGCCCTTGGCTTGTGCTTGAACTAATTCACCATTGCCTAATTTGACTTGTGAATTTACCACTGGAAGTAAATCCACAAATATTTCCTTATTTCCAGACATGTGGTTTGAGAAATCACTGTCCAGAAACCAGGTATTTATCGAATGTATATTTTCTTTTTCATTTGCATAAAACAAATATTCTACAGAGGCTACTCGCTCTGTAAAACCAGCATTCTGTTTGGAGATGCTTTTACAGTTATTCGAATTATGCCCAAACCTTTTACAGTTTTGACATTGATTCTATTTTCGAAACCAACACTCAGTCGCAGTGTGGTTTAATCTCTTGTATATATTATAAGAGACAGGTTGGTCTTTAAGTGAGTCAATAGCGAGAGTAGAAGAAGAGCCAGTTTTAATTTTATTTTTGTTTTTATTTTTAAACCCATACCTTTGACTGCTTCTCTTACTCCTCATGTATCTGGATTGATTTTCATCATTGTTGGAATTGTCCTCCCATCTTGACTGCATTACAGTTTCTGCAGAACTTTCTGGCCTCTTCAATAATCGGCTTTCGTATGATTTTAATGAACTCAGAACTTGCTGGATTGACAGCTTTGATAAATCCTTGGTTTCCTCTATCACTGCCACAATGACATCAAATTTATCAGGCATACAGATTAGTAATTTCTCAACTAATCGAGTCTCAGAGATGTCTTCTCCGTGAATCTTAAGTTGATTAACTATATCAAGGAACTGAGTTGAAAACTCAGTAAGAGAATCTGAGTTTTTCATACTCAGATTCTCGAAATCTTTTCTCAAGGAGTGCAGAAGAGCTCCTCGAGCCTTCTTATCTCCTTGGTATTCCTCGATTAGGAGGTCCCAAGCCTCCTTGGCTTGAGTATAGCCAAGCAATCGGAGAAATATTGCATTACTTACCCCCTGTTGGATGAAGAGTAATGCATTGGCATTTAATTTTCGTAATTCCTTCTCTTGTAACAAATCTTTACCTTCTAGAATAGAGAAATTTGGGGCTTCTACATATCCAGAAACCACAATTTCCTATATATCTTGGGAGATAAATAATATTCGTATTTTAACAAGACAATAATCAAAAATTTCACCATCAAACAAGGGAATAGGAATCGATCCCGAGTTTGATGAGTTTTGACCATTTGAAAACATATTAATTTTAAAGAACAACTTGAAAAATTTTGAACATAATGTTAGGGTTTTGTAAAAAATAGGTTTTAAAAACCACAAAACCTTTAGATCTTAGTAGATCTGGTCAGATGTATGCTAGATCTTAAGAAATTTGTGAAAATAATTAGGTTTTTCAGAGAATGCATAATCTGGAGAAATTAGATTTGAATAATATTCAAAAATAATCTCGATCTCAGTTAGGAAACGATGCTCTGATACCAGAATATTGTTTAAGAACAATAATTCCTTGTTAAAACAATGAATTCTTAAGAACAATAAGCACACAACAGAGAAGATGAGTAGAAGAGAAGAGAGGAAGATGAGAGTTACGCGCAGCAGCAGGAAACCAAGTAATCAATCAATGAAAAAATAATGTTCGGCAGCTAGGTTAAGAAAAAAAAAAGTTTATATATCCCTTCTAATAATTGAAACAAAGAAAATATTAAAAAAACTTTACAGCTACATATTCAATAAATGCTCATTAAGGGTTTAATAGTCATTTTATTCTAAGCCCGCTCAAATTAAACGAACAGCCCGTCAAAAGTAAAATCATTAAGAAAAATATTAATTGGAAGTTAACCCCTCTCGCCTAATCTGTCTCCAATCTTAAATCCGTACCACAAAACAAAGGCCGTAGCAACTTATAAGATGGTGGAACCACATGTGGCCCCTGCCACTGAAAACAAAAAATACCAAACACCATCACTGCTTGTAACATAATCTATAATTCTCGTCCCTGTTCGAGCAAATCTCTCTCTAGCACTCGCTCTCCCTCTCGCTCCTCCCCTCTTTCTTTCTTGCTCTTTCTCTCGCAGTCTCTCGCAGTCTCTCGCAGTCTCTCGCAGTCTCTCGCAGTCTCTCGCAGTCTCTCGCAGTCTCTCGCAGTCTCTCGCAGTCTCTCGCAGTCTCTCGCAGTCTCTCGCAGTCTCTCGCAGTCTCTCGCAGTCTCTCTCTTTATTTCTATCTCCTCGCTCGCGCTCTCTTTCTTTCCCTCTCCCTCGCTCGTGCTCTCTCTCTTTCCCTCTCCCTCGCTCGCGCGCGCTCTCTCTCTCTCTCTCTCTCTCTCTCTCTCCCTCCCCAGTCTATCTCTCTATCTCTTACTTTTTCAACACAGCGAAGGCAACTCTGAAAATGGCCATCGGAAGCATTGCCATTGATGGTGCCAGATTTCAACTAGCAGGCGGCAAGATAACGACAACAATGGTGATCACTTGTATTGTCGCTGCCTCTAGCGGGCTAATATTTGGGTATGACATCGGCATTACAGGTGCGCTTACTGTTTTTATATTCTTCCATCAAATTATTTGCTTATGTTTCTAGTTTCTACTTTCTACCAAGCTCGACGATATCATTTTGCGTATATATCTTTCATTATCGTTCTAATTCAAACTGCTGGGGGATAAAAATAATTGGGATGGTGTACAAAATAGACTTCTAGCAACTTTAATGGATGATGATTTTTGATTATAATTATTATATTTGGGTAATTCCCATGCCAGAATACTAATAAATCATGTACATAATTTTTATCATTCACACGAAAATCCCAATTAATTTAAATATGTCGATTTTGATAAAATGTTTTAAATTTTTTATTTTTTGAAAAATTACCGAATACACGAAATTAATTTTAGTTAGTAAATAAATATGTGTACTCATAATTTGTGTATATATATATATATTAAAAAAAATGGAAATACCAAACATAAACAACCTAATTTTATGATAATTTTAGTCTAAAATGCATATCATGCAAAAATTTAAATTCCAAAATTACATTTTTCATTTTTATTAGAAATATAATTACACTTTTTAATTCTCTCAACAATAATAGTTTTGAGTTTACCTAAAAAGAAAAATATATTTTTATTTAAAAAATATATAAACTTTGCATAATTTACACATTTATAAATACACATAATGCTAGAATTTAAAACAAATGCTCCACTATCCAAAATCAATCACACTTAAATTTTAATATTTTTAAATAAATAATGTGAGGCGAAACATTTGGAATTATTATAATATTTTAGTTGAAAATTGAAAACCAACCTAAAATTAGGGAGAATCATTTTTGATTCTCTCCAAGAAAGAAAAGGAGGAAAGATTTCTTCCCATGAATTTATCGAAAAAAAAGTCTTCCCCACATATCTTGTGTTTTTGAAGAACAAAGTCTTTTGGTCTTCCCTCTTGTGATTTGCAATGAACATAGGCTTTATTCCGAAGAACATAGGTTTTATTTCGAAGAACATAGGCTAAAATTATTTTGTATTGTTTTTTTAAAGAATGTTATATTTTTTTAATCACGTTTCTACATGTCACACTCATCACACATGTGACATGTCTTAGGATCCGTTTGATAAAATTAAAAAAATTAAGTACTGAAAAATAAGTACTGAATTTTATAAGTGTTAAATTTGTATTGAAAAATTATTTGATAAATTCTGAAAATTGAATGCATAAAATATCAAAATATTAATTTTGTTTGATAACTTTAAATGCTGAATGCTGAAAATGATGTTTTTTATATTTATACCCTTATTATTAATGTAGTTCATTTTAATAAAATTAAATAGAATTTCTAATAAAATTTGATTCTTTAGTGCTATTGTTAATTATTATTTAAAAAAAATTTAAAACAAACTTAAATTTCATAATTATATAACAAAATAAAAAAAACATAAAAATTTTTATAAAAAAAACAAAAATAAAGTTGCAACAAATTGATTTGTTATTTCATCTCTTAAATTAATATTGCAAATTTAATCAGCTTGTGCAGCTCTTCCTCCAACTTGTAGAAGATCTTCGTGATCATTTTGAGGTGTTTCTAAATTTTCACCATAATCATTATCACCCTGCTCTAAAAATATATCAGCAATACATAATTTCCAAATATAGTTATGTATAGTTACGCAAGTAATAATAATGCTTCTTTGAACTTGTAAAAGATATGGTGTCATCTTCTTTAGGATTGAAAAATAAGTTTTCAAAATATTAAAAGAACACTCAATGACATTCCTCAATCTGACATGTGCATAATTAAATATCTCTTATTTTGTAGGAGGTTGGACAACATTATAAAAATTAGACAATCAATATCGTGTATTATGGTAAGATGTCATAAACCCTCGAGTTTGTGGACATCTACCATAATAAAGATAATATTTATCTACAAAAAAAATTATTTAAAATTAAATATTATTTTATTAAAAAAAGACGAGAAGAGAATAATGCTTACCTGATGGATGTATTGGAAAATTATTTTATGGATTAGCAAAGCATCTGATAAAACTCTCGAATCATATGCTATGTTTTTCCATCTCGCCCAAATAATTATAAAAATCATATTGAAATCATATATTACTAGAAGATTTTGATAACATTCTCTTCTTCCTCTATAAGGGAATTATTTGTCAGATAATATTATATTATTAATAAGCATCCTGTTAAATGCATCAATTGTACCTTATTCATTTAAAAAATATCAATATAACAATAATTATATCAAATAATATTAACACCAATAATAATAAATATGTAATTTTATTTACCTTGAACACTTCCCTTAATTGTTGATGAGAATGATTTTATATTACTTCATTAACCAGGATAAACACAATCATCTCTCTTTCGAAGAGAAACATTACCTTTAGTACTTAAAATTTTCAACATAATTTCACTTAAAATTTTAATCAATCAGCTCCAAATATTTTTTTTATTAAACGTACTTAAAATTTTAAATTATTAAAAATTTTAATTCTAAGTTAGCTGAATTTTCTAAGTATGTTATCAAACAGCACCAATTATTTAGTATTTTCAGCCTTCTATGATAAATAGGTCTCGATTTATTTAAAATATAACTCAATTTCACTTAAAATTTTAATCAATCAGTTCCAAATATTTTTTTATTAAACGTATTTAAAATTTTAAATCATTGAAAATTTTAATTATAAGTCGGTTGAATTTTTTAAGCATGTTAATTAAACAGCACCTTAGTCTCTATCTTTTTTAATTTATTTATTTCTTTTCTTTTCTATATTTTCTCTATTTCACATTCTTTATTATTTTTTCTTTTTTATTTATGTTGACTATACTAACAATGAGTCTAAAAAATAAAAGAATATTTATATTTTGGTGCTTCAAACATAAAATATTTGTGTTTTGACATATCAAATTTTTTATAATAAAAAAATATACCAAATTTCAAAATAAATTTTGGTGCACTGAAATTAATCAACACGATTTTACCTTCTGAAATTAAAAAAAAAATAAAATCTAATTTAATTAATTTGAAAGCTATTGTAGCAAATCAATAAACCATAGTTTTGAATTCAAAAATGATACTTTATTGAAATGTGAATTTAAAATTTTTATTAATGTAGCAACTAGTAAGTGGCAAGGTGAGATTCAAAACAAAGCCTTCTACATTGCAAAATTGCAACAAATTGCTCAATTACAATGTTATTATCACTTAAACTAAAAATCAAAATATTTACATATACATATAAATATAAATGGAAACACATATATAAGTATACAAAAATATATATAGATATATTAACATATATATACACATACATACATATAAACACACACACACATATATAATTATATATATATAAATATATATACATATATGTGTGTGTGTGTGTATATGAATGTTTATCTGTATATTTATATATACAGATAAACATACACATAGGCACACATATACATGCACAGACACACACACAGACATAGACACACACATAGACACACACACACACACACACAGACACACACACACAGACACACACACACAGACACACACACACACACACTCATTGTTTCACACACACACACACACATATATACACACACACACACTCACAGACACACACACACATATACATATAAAAAAATATATATATATATGCACACACACACACACATAATATATATATATATAGACATATATATATATATATAGACATATATATATATAGACATAGACATATATATATATATAGACATAGACATATATATATATATAGACATAGACATATATATATATATAGACATAGACATATATATATATATAGACATAGACATATATATATATATAGACATAGACATATATATATATAGACATAGACATATATATATATATAGACATAGACATATATATATATAGACATAGACATATATATATATATAGACAGACATATATATATATATATAGACATAGACATATATATATATATATAGACATAGACATATATATATATATATAGACATAGACATATATATATATATAGACATAGACATATATATATATATATAGACATAGACATATATATATATATAGACATAGACATATATATATATATATAGACATAGACATATATATATATATATATAGACATAGACATATATATATATATATAGACATAGACATATATATATATATATAGACATAGACATATATATATATATATAGACATAGACATATATATATATATAGACATATATATATATATAAAGATAGACACATAGATATATATATGTGTGTGTGTTTATATGTACACACACACACACACACAACCATTATTACAAGAAAGAAGCAAATTAGAAATAGTCAATTTCGTTTCCAAGTTTGTAATAATTTACAATTAGCGATCTAAATAGAAATAAAATATTTCTATATTTAAAAGGCTAATTTCAAAATTTTAGAAATAAAAATTGCCCATCCATTTCTATATGTGATGGAAATTTGTTATTTTTAACTATAACAATGGAATCAAGATCTCGATTTTTTGTTTTTATTTCGATATTGAAATAGTGATTGAATAGAATAGTAATACAAATTTTATTTCTAAATTAGAAATAGAATTGAAATGTTATATTTCATTTCTATTTTTTGTAATAGGAATATTTTTTATTTGTTGCAGTTTTTGTATGTTTTGTATAATATATAAATATATACATAAATCATATATATTGTAATCTAGTTTATATTTGTACATTTATTCATCCAATAGTATTCACATAATATCCATTAACAAGTATAATATTTAAAAATTGGAACATGAAAAAAAAAGGTTAACACTAACTTTTTATGCAAAAATACAATAAAACAATATATGTAATTATACACACACACACACACACACACACAACACATACACACACAAAAATAATAAAACACATATATTAACATATATATATATACACATACATATAAACACATATATAATTATATATGTGTGTGTGTTTGTGTGTGTGTTTGTGTGTATGTATGTATGCTTATATATATATATATTTATGTCTATATATATTTATATATACAAATAAACATACACACAGACACAGACACAGACACACATATTTATATGTTTATATGTCTATATATCCATATAAATATATACATACACATATATACACTCATAGATACACACACACACACACAAACATATATATATATATATAGAAAAATAAATAAATAAATAAATATATATATGTATATGTATATATGTGTGTGTGTGTGTGATTACACACACACACACACAAACACACATACAACCATTACTACAAGAAAGAAGCAAATTAGAAACAATCAATTTCTTTTCTAATTCTGTAATAATTTACAATTAACAACATAGATAGAAATGAAATATTTCTATTTTTAAAAGATTCATTTCAAAATTTTAGAAATAGAAATTTTCTAGTCATTTCTAAAATGTGTGATAGAAATTTATTATTTTTAACTATAGTAACAGAATTGAGATCTCAATTTCTGTTTCTATTCTAATATTGAAATACTAATGAAATAGAATAGAAATGTAAATTTCATTTCTAAATTAGAAATAGAATTGAAATGTCATATTTCATTTCTATTTTTTGTAATAAGAATATTTTTCATTCGTTGCAGTTTTTGTATGTTGTATATAATATATGTATACATATAGAAATCATATACCTTGTAATCTAGTTTATATTTGCACAATATTCATCCAATAGTATTCACATAATATCCACTAAAAAGTATAACATTAAAAAATTGGAACACGAAAAAAAAAAATTTAATACAATAAATTTTCTTGCCAAAATGCAAAAAAACAATATAACAAACAGTTACGAGCCATTTTCAAGATGACTATTCTCCTTAGGAGATCTAAATGATTCTTCTTGAAAATGATGAAAAAGAGAGATCAAGTCTCTGTTAATTTGTACATAATTTTCTTTATCTTCAAGTTTTTTATTGCATTTTTTCTTTTCTTTTTGTCTTTATTCTTCTTTTTTTTATTTCTTTAATTTGTTTTTGTATCTTTTCATTATTTTGTTGTATCTCCTTATTTTTTATTTGCAAAATATCCTGAATTTCCTACATGGACTCACGTAATTGCTCGTCAAATAAATTATTGTAATTAGAAGATGAAGATAAAGCATTTCAAATAGAACCTGAATAAAATATAGATTCATGAGTACCAAGATCATACACTCATCAATCTTTATATGTTCACTGATTATTATAATTGTTATTATACAATATAACTCATCAGTATATTATTCAGATCAAATTTATATTAGCACATCAGATTATCAATACCTTACTAAAAATTAATATAAAAATGAAGCGTGTTATTATAATTAATTAGTCTATATATAATAACCTATCAATAATAATAATAATAATAATACTTGATTTTTGAAATGAATTCTTGTGATTGCCAAATATTATATTTTTTTACAATTTCTTGTTTCATATATTGCTATTTATATAACATACTGAAAGTACATATTGAGATAATCAAATTAATATTATTTGACCAATTGTCTACAAATGTTCTATCAGTCTTCTTGTGTCTTCGTTTGAATGGGTGAAAATAAAAAATATATCATTTTTTTCTAATTTATTATCTATGCCATAATCATTATTTGGTGATATTTTATAATGTGAATTATATACTTGTTTCTAAAAGTAGTGCATACAAAATATCAAAACTTCTTCAATCAAGTAAGTATTATATTTTGATCATTCAATTTTGGTTCTATTTTGAACATTATTTTTTAATTTTTTAAGATATTTGAAAATTAAAATAATATATTTGTCGGATATATTTAAATTTATTTTAAAGATATCTTTATTAGAATAATATTTATTCATCGGATATATTTAAATTTTAAGATGAACAAATACAATTATTTAACTTCTTAAATGGATACATCAATCTGTATTACACATGATTCACTATCATGGATTTATAAGGCAAGTAGATTAGAAGATGTTTTTTTAGAATCAAAGAAGCTAAGAGGAAAAATATATTTAAGTTTGCATATAATTATAAGTATATCATTTTTTAATTATTCTATGCTTTTCTTTGTGATAATATTATAAGTGAAATTCTTAAAAAGTATTTATTTCAGCCGATGTTTCTTAAATATTTTATGGAAGTAATTCTCAGAATGTTATGGGTATTAGTCTTTGCATAAAAACATAACAATCATGACTTTTCAACTCAAATAACTTATATTTCTTCATATCAGTATATCTTTCCATGTTAGACATATTTCTAACAAAGAATTTGAGATCTATCAGTTATTTGCACAAAATTTTATTTACATATTTATCAAGATTATAATAAGTATTAGAAAATTTATTCGTTAATTTACTCCTATGTAACTCTGAACATGAATACTCTTTTATATTTCCTAATGATTTGACATTGTCTTTTATTTTACCTTTCATATTTATTATAATATTTAAAATATTATGAAAAAAGTTTTTTTTAATGTATATCATATTTAAGTTGTGCATAATTAGGTTTATTTTTCAAATAAGATAAATTATAAAAGATACTTCATTTTTTCTTACTATATTTATAATTTTTTAAATTTTGTATATTAATATAATCAACATCAATATCTGTAATATCTTTGAAGTGATATTTTTTGATTACATCTAATATTTTGACACATGTCCTCGAAGGTAGTATATCTTTTATAATTATCTGGTATTTCCTAAATATCTTAATATTCTTCTGAAATAGATATTCTATATGTAAGAATTTATGATGATTATCGAACTAAGAAGTATTTTCTCCTATGCTTAGAGAAAATATATTAGTCCTCCAAGTAATAAGGACAAATGAATTTCCTTGTAGTACTTCATCCTGATACCATTGAATAAGCTGGAAAATTACTTATAGAGCATATTTTCATACTATGCTCCCACAAATATTTTACTTTTGCAATAAGTGGTTACAAGAAAATATTCAACTTGTTTTTTGGATTTTTTGAATCAGATATGATAACACACAAAAATATGTACTTATTTTTCATGCATATTCATTATGGTAAATTATATGGTGTAATAATTACTGACTATGAAGAGTATTTTTGTCTTATTTGTCTAAATGAATGAAATCTGTGTGCACAATCCTAATATAATATTTTAATTTTTATCTATAAAATATGAATGAATATCATCAAAATATTATTAATATAGAGAATTTGAGCAATGTCGTATCACACCTTCTTAAAATACACATCTTTCATGCACATCTTTGTGTCAACTCATGTTCTTAGCAGTGACTTTAAATATAAATAATCTTTGTAGATGAGGAGTCAATGCGAAGTAATATATCTTTTTATGAGAAAAATTAATTTTCTATCTTATATATGCAATGTCTTTTGTACTGAGGATAATTACTAGAATTATAAGTAATTACTTCATTGTCTTCATCCCAATATATCATGTTGTCATTAATACAAGTATGTATATTTTTTACACGCAAATCAAAATCTCGTATTAATTTTTTTGCACTATAAAAGTTATTTGTCATGATTTATTTTTTGGTAACAATTCAGATAACAACTCACAAATTGCATCAACATATTTTTTTAAAAATTGATGTTTTACCTTTAAATTTAAAAGTTTGGCCATTATATATAATTTTGAGTGGTCATACAAATTATCTGGACAAACATCTTCTTCTAATACTTTTAGTATTTCATAAAATTCTTTTGTTGCTAATTTTAGAATATTGTCAGCAACATCCGGATTGAATGGATGATCAATAATATTTTTTCAACATGACTTCATATTTATCATTTGGATTAACATAATTTATTATAACATTTGAATCAATACTTATATATATAATATTTTATTGTTTGTGGCACAATTATTTTCTTATATTTATACCGAACATAATAGATTCTAACAAATTTATTTTTTAGATGAAATCGCACTGTGTCATATCTTGAAAAATTTGATTTTGATATTTACTATCATTACATGGATATCTTATTTCTGTTCTATCTAATAATTGAGGGTGTAATTCAGCAAAACTAACAAACTCTTCAATCAATGCTATAAATTCATCAGTCAAAAATTCATCTATTAGTTTGATATTTATTCATTGACGATCAGTTCTTATACTATTTTCTATTCTTATAACATCTAATACCAATGTATATTAAATAATAATAATATTGATAATGTTTTATTTATAATAAAGTTATAGTAATATATTTATTATATTATATAAATATCATAAATATTATGAAATAGAATGACAAGAGAGAGGGAGATATGGGATAAATAAGGGAGAGATTTTTTATTCCTTTTAGTATATACTAACTTATACAAATGTTTCATATTTATAGGGTTTAATACATGGTTGTGAAACCCGGACTGACCCGGCCGGTCCAACCAGAAAAATTGGGGACCTAGCCGTGAATCGGTCCGGTTGAACCAGAAAAACCGGGGAGAGCAAAAAACTAGGATAAAACTGGCCACCCGCCGGTTAAACCTGTAACCCAATTGACCCGTCCGATTTTTTTTTTCTTTTTTTTGATCATGCGGCACCGTTTCTGAAAAAATTACACAATTTTTCAACTTTTTATTTTATTGATTTTTTTTAATATTATTAATCAAAATAATTTTGTTCTTATGCTTACTGAGACTTTCAATATTGTTGGCGCCCAATGTAATTTTTTTAAATTTGTGAGTTATTTTATTTTGTTATATGTATTTATTTATTTTAAGTTAAATGAGTTATTTTTTAAAAATTTTTATGACAACGATTTAAGAGTGGATATATTCATAGTAAGTGATATTTGCAGTGGATGTTCAAGTAATTCATCTTTACTACTTCGAGATGGAGATGACAATTTCTAATCTAATATAACTTGCTAACTGTCTAATTTTATTATTATATGAAGTATGAACTTGATTATGTATTGGATGTATCTCTTTAATATGTATTAGATGTATCTCTTTAATTTTATTACTCAATGAAAATTAAGTTTTATATATAAGAAAAAATATATATTTTATTTTATATATAGACCGGGTCTATCCCTTCGGTTAAACCCCGATTTGACTCGGTTGAACCTCTGACCCTTTGATCCTCTCCTCTCTGCGGGTTATTACCCCGGGCCGGGTCTGAAACCCTTGGTTTAATACATGAATACATTAATGTGTATATAAATATATTAATGAATATATACATCAATAAACATATAAATATATCAATGAATACATATTAAAATATGTTAATTAATATACATTAATCTATGAATAATAAGTCACAAGAATATTAATAGTCAAGAGATTAATGGATAAGTTATGAACATCCATAATATTGTCTCATTAAAGGCTTTACCAGGAAAACCCAGTGGGATAAAATCTTTGTGAAGAAAAAAAGAATATAGTATAAAACATCATTTTAAATCTTTGAACATGTGTATTCCAATGCTATGAATCAGCCTTTCAAATGTTATAGTAGGTAGAGCTTTGGTGAATAAATTTACTAGATTATTAGTTGAACGAATTAATTGAACATCAATATCATCATTTTTTTTTGTAGATCATGAGTGAAAATTTTTTTTGATGATATTCATTTTGTTTTATCCCCTTTAATGTACTCATTTTTTAATTGAACAATGCATGTAGTATTTTCTTCATACAAGGTCGTAGGGACTTCCTTGCTAAAAGATAAATCACATGATACTCAAATATGATGTATTACAAATCTTAACCAAAAATATTCTTTGATCCGCTTCATGAATTGCTAAGATCTTTGTATGATTAGAAGATGTGGCGGTAATTGATTATTCCGTAGAATGCCATGAAATGACTGTATCACCACATGTGAACAAGTATCCCATTTGTGATCAAGCATTATGAGGGTCAGATATATATCTCACATCTGTATAATCAATTAATTTTGATTTGGGTACATTGGGATAATATAAACTCATATCCATCGTATCTTGAAGATACCTCACTATATATTTAACTCTATTTTAATATTTTCTTGTTGGACAAGAACTATATTTTGGTAATAAATTTAAAGAAAATGATATATCAAGTCATGTATGACTTTCATGATATATTACTGCTCCAATTGCACTAAGATATGGTACTTCTAGTCCAAAAAACTCTTCATCATCCATCTAATATCGAAAAGGATCGTTATTCACATCTAATGATTTTACAACCATTAGAGTGTTTAATGGATGAATATTATCCATATAGAATCGTTTCAACACCTTTAATATATAGCTAATTGATGAACAAAAATTCTATTCTTTAAGTGTTCAATCTGCAAACCAAGGTAAAATTTTGTTTTTCTGAGATTTTTTTTTCTCAAATTCTTTTTTTAAGCTGCTTACTGTAATTATAACGAACTTGAATAGGTCTCTTAATAAATACACATGGGTAAATGAAATCATTTTTATATCATTTTCGCAATAAATATTTACTAAGATGATTATATTACATGCATCCAAATTGTTTCAACCTATATAAAGATCTGTATAATTTTATCGAGTAAAGTTTTTGAGGATCTAAATTATGTGTTGTAGGTAATTTTAATTCTTCTAGGATTTTCATGTAAATATCATTGTTAATTGGTTCATATAAATAAGTTGTAACTAAATCTATTAAATATATACCAAGTTTTCATGTATTGCCATGCTAATTAAATATCAAAAAGGAGTTGCATCCACTACAGGGGAATACGTCTCTTCATAATCAATGCTAGGTCTTTGAAGAGAATCTTTGTGCAACTAATTGCGCCTAATATTTGACAACTTTATTTGTCATGTCTCATTTTTGCATAAATATTTATTTATATCCTACAGGTTTGACACAATCAGGTGTACGTATAATAGGACCAAAAACTTCGTGTTTTGAAAGAGAATTTAATTTTGCTTCAATTGCATCTTTCTATTTTGGCCAATCATCTCTCTGTCTACATTCCTTGACAGACGCTGGCTCAATGTCCTTATTATTATTAATAATGTTGAGTGCCACATTATAGGTAAATATATAATTGACATCGATTTTATTTCGATTTCAACTTTGTCCGGTCATAATATTGTTTATTAAGATTTCTTGATTGTCACAAGTTTTAAGTACCTGAATTTCTTTTGGAATTACAATTGTGGACTCTTCTAGAGCCATCAATTTCTCAACTTGATCATTTTCTTTTCCGAGGATTTTTATCTTTGAAACTAACTAGTCGATTATGTTTCACTGATGTTTTAGGTTCATTAGCAACAGATTATCCTACAGGGATATTAATTCTAACTGGAGCATTAGTAGCTAGTATGTAAGATGTAGTTATGCTCTTCGGATTAGTAAATACATATGGCAATTAATTTGCTAAATTTTACAAATGAATAATCTTTTGAATTTTCAGTTCACATTTCTCTGTGCGATGGTTAAGATGAGACAACGACAATTGATTCCAACTGATAGTTTTTTTCAACTGTTTATTTTTTTTCTTTAAAGTTGAAAAATCTGATTAATCAAAATGATAATCAATAAAATGAGCCGTAAATAAATCTCTAGTCGATGGCTCTAAATATTTGATTATCGATGGAGATTCATATCAACATGTATTTCCAATCTTCTTTGGGGACCAATCTTAGTACGTTGTGGTGGAGTAATTAGAATATATAACGCATACTCAAAAATTTTTAGATGGAAAATATTTGGTTCTTGATCAAAAACTAATCGTAAAGGAGAACTTATGATAATTTATTAGTCTAATATGAATCAGTGCTGCTACATGTAAAATTATGTGACCATAAGCAGAAGTTGAGAGCTTCGTCCTCATTAGTAATGACCTTGTAATTTATTGAAGGTATTTAATAAATGATTATGTAAGATCATTTTGTGTATGAACATATGCTACCAGATATTCAACAGTTATTTCAATAGACATACAAAAATCATTAAAAGTTTAGGAAATAAATTCTCTAATATTATTAAGATAAATTGACTTAATTAGATAATTTAAAAAATGAGCCTGTAACTGAATTATATGAGAAAGTAATCTAACAAATAATTGGTTATGTGTTGATAACAAATAAATATGTCACCATCTCGTTGATGCATCAATCAGAATCATAAAATATCAAAATGATTCATATGATAGATGAATAGGCCCACATATATCACCTTGTATATATTACAAACATACAATGAGTTCTTTCCTTGAGAATAAGCAGCACATGACTATTTATTGGACAAAAAATTTTTATTTTTTCCGTGAATGCCCACTTGAATTTTAATGATTCTCCATATCATTATAGACACAGGATATCCCAATTGATCATGTCAAACAATAAAATTATTTTAATCAATAAATTTCTAGTTTACTATGACATGTGCCTTAATTATGCTTATGTTTGTGTAGTACAAACTAGAGAAAAAAATGAGTAATTTTTCTAATATATTTTCTTACCCGAGATAATGTTGGTAATATATAAATACTTAATATTGCATTTATTTGTAGTCTTAATATAATTTTTATTTCGTCAAATATCTTTAAAACTCAATAAATTTTATAGAGACTTTATAAAATATAATGCATCATCAATATGAATTTTTGTTTCTCTGGGTAATAATATATTAGTTCTTCCGGAGTCCTCAATTAATTTTGAACTACCCGATATTGTATTCATATATGATCTTTGTATTATTAAAAAGGAAAAGAATTTTTTATCCTTAAGTATAGTATGCGTTAATGCACTATCTGCAAGACACATATCATTGTCACCGATTGAGTATCCCACCAGATGAGTTTATATATTCTTCAATATATCTCTTGAAAATCCAATCGAGTTTTATGCTGATAATGTATTATGAAATAGAAAGGACAAGAGAGTGAGAAATATGTGAGAAACAAAGGAGATATTTCTTATTCCTTCAAGTATATGTCGACTCATTTAAAGACTCCCTATTTATAGGTTTAATACATGAATATATTAATGTGTATATAAATACGTCAATGAATATATACAAATATATACAAATAAATATACTAATAAATACATATTATTCATTGCCAATTAATACATATTTTTCTATGAATACTAAGAGTCACAAAAATATTAATAGTCAAGAGATTATGAAGAGTTTATGGATATCCATAATATTGTTCATAATAATAAAAATATTATAGTCACATCATTAATAGGTATGTTTGCATTAAAATGAGTTAATGAGAGTTTCATTAATAGGTATATTTGTATTAAAATCAGTTAATGGGGGTTTTATTAATCACTTAAATATTTACTAATAGTCTTATAGTTGTATTTTTCTCATATACAAATAACTAAATATTACAAATAACAAAAATTAAGTAAAAATCATATACAAGTAAAACATAATCATACATTCTAAAGGAATAAAACAAATTTTTTTGGCAATAAAAAAATCAATATTACATAAAATCAAATTCACATAAATACAACATCATGCTATATTTGAAAAATGATCTATAGTGTGTGGGATATGTGCACATGATCATAAATACTTAATTAGGTAATATTTTCTCAGAGTTTACCCCTTAACTATTGAGATTTTGGATTATTTATTCTTGATTACAATTTGTTACAAGAAATAACTCTTTGATTTAAAGATTATATACATGTAGAAGATATTTGAAGTTGATAGGATTGTAATATTGTGAAGTAAAAAGTTGTGTTTGTGCTAGTAAGTTTTTTTTTAAATTAGTTTATATATGAAAGGTCATAATATAAAATATGTTGAGGGTTAGAGATTCACTCTTGAGATGTGTCAAAATAATAATTGTTCATGAAATTAAGTATTTCTTCATTTGGGGTTATTAAACCAACACATTGATATTTTATTATATTGGAGGTTAATAAAATCATTTATAAATGATAACACGAATTCTATAATACGATATTGGGGTTAAGTGCTTATGCGTTTCTTTGATTTCAATGAATTAGGATTCTATAATAATCGATGCCTTTAATAGTAAAATTATGTAGTAACTATATAGACTAAAGTATTTTATATTATAGGGATCTTCAAAAAAATCACAATGCCAACACTTATTATTATGTCAATTAAAATATAACAATAAACATAATGCCTAAATAGAGATGTTGAAATTAAGAATTCTGTTAAGTATATATGTGGAGATGAAAAATATTAAATTGAATACCTTAATGATAGATGATTAGGGTGGAAAATATTAGTACGAAGGAAAACAAACTCGATTAAGTGGACCGGTGATGACATATTAGTGATAATTTTGTCCAAATCCTAATTTTTTTTTTCAAATGGATGAAATATTTTTTGAAAAAATAATCAATGTCAAAAGGTGTCAGAATACGTTTTTATTTTGAAATCAATGATTGAATTGAGTTTCATCCCTGAAATTATTTAAGCCTAACAGTGATCGACTAATATTCTGTATCAAAAAGAGCAAAGGAAAGGAATTTTGTCGTTAAAATTTGAAAAAGATCAACAATTCATTTCAAAAATAATTGAAATAGAAACTATTTCTGTCATAATTTTTAGAAAAGTTATTATTTTCAATAACAAATACATATAGAAATAGAATTTTTTGTTGCTAAATGCTACACAAGGTAATTCAGCAATTACCCCGTGTGTTAATAGCGATGGATGGTTAAACTGTTTTAATTTTGATCTCAACTTTCATTTCTAATTTTGTTTCCAATTAATGTTAAATAATCTCCACCTTCCAATATCGACAGATTATTATATAGTTTCTAATCTTTGTAGCAAAGTATTATTTTTGTTTCTAATCTATTTTAATTTTATTTCTAATTTTAGAAATAGAATTGGACATTTCTATTTTCTATTTCATTATTTTTCTGTAGTACACACACACATGTATATATCTTTATTTATTTATATAGGTATATATATATATATATGTTTGTTTGTTAATATATATATATATATATATATATATATATATATATATATATATATATCTATCTATCTATCTATCTACACGTATGTTTAAATATTTACATATATTTATATATGCTTATATATATATATATATCCATTTATATTTATATCTATATATAATTATTTTGATTTGTTCCCTATGTAATGATAGCCTTGTGGCAGAGTGGTTTGTTGCGGGTTTTGAATTGTTGAGGGTATGAGTTTGAATCTCACATTGTCACTTATTGCATTAATAACAATTTTAAAATTACCTTAGAGAAATTATGATTTTCAAGTTCAGAAAAGTGATTTTTTGGTTTGCAATAATAGTTTTCAAATTAATTAAATCAGATTTTTTTTTGTTTCTAAATTTTGGACTGGTAAAATTGGGTTAATTAATTTTAGTATACTAAACCTTAATTATTTTAAAATTTAATTCACTTTTTTTTTTAATTATGAAAAATTTAATGTACCAAAATATAAATATTTTATATTTGATATACCAAAATACAAATCTCCCAAAATTAAATCTCATTTTATTCATCAATTTATTATATCTTACACAAATGAACACTATAGAAGCAGAAAAATATTTCAAGATATTTATTAAATTAAGCACATTAAAATTTAAATTAATTTTAATTTTAACAAAATTGATTTGTCAAACTTAGTATATCCAACTCGAGCAGACCCAAAAATATTTTTTTTGCTATAGGTGGGCAAACTAAAAATGTTTAATAGTTTAAATTTAATAAATACATGTTGGAAGGAGTTTTCATTATATATCTCTAAACAAATTATCATTCCCCACTTAATAAAATATTTTCAAAAATTTAAATTTTCTTAGAAAGTTATTCGAGAATATTTCTAATCTCTCCAATACATCTTCTCTCCAATTTGTAAACTTCATTTTGATCTAATTATCCACATGAACAACTAAAGTTAAAATATTTGCTTTTTTTTAACACATAATATCCTCCTTGATATGTTTGATCCTTAGGAGTGAATGAAGTAAAAATGATCATATAATGGGCACTTCTAGGAATCATGCTTCTCTCATGATAGATACATGAGTTAACCAAATTAACTATTAAATCTCCTCAAATAAGTGAGTGAAAGAATAGTTTTATATCTTTTTCTAATCGTAAAAGTTATTCATTCATCACTAGATAATACTAGGGTATTATGTGGAACTTTTTTTTTATTGAAAGATGATCATCCACACATATATGTATGTGTCTATGTTGCTCATATTAGTACTTGTATTTTATTGCAAAGTACTTAATTCGAACAAATTATAGTATGAGTAAAATATATGCAGTGTATTTTTTTATGTATTGCAATCAATTGTGACTATTTGACAAATTTTTATTGCTCTTTGTCAAATCTCCATACACGAATAGTACTATCTAATAGTCTCATGGATAATAAGTTCATTTGAATATCTAAGACATATCAGAAATCTCTCAAACCAAACTAGCATTCGATGCTTGTCACCAAACATACATCTCTAATGCCTAACATTCTTGATATCTCATTATTGTACATCTTGACTATGTAATTGTCACAAAAAATATATAATATAAACTAGTTATGATTTAGAGTAACATAAAAATTGATTGTCGAATCAGTCAATTAGTCACTCTCCTAGCTCACCTTGTTGGTCAGACCAATATCACTAATCAAGGTAATGTTACATTCCATGCTAAAAGTATATGTTTTTCTCTTTGTGCCACATCCTCTCATGCACTCGAGTTTTTTTTTTTTCACTTTAAATAATACTCTATTAAAATATAATATTTGATTATAATAGTAATACGTAATTGTCAAGAAGTGAGTTGATGAAAATTATGTCTTGAGCTCATCTTTCACGATCATCTTCTTATATTTCAAATGGTTTATTATTGCTTGGAAACAACTCATATGTTTAATCACATCATCTTCATCTTGATATTTCAGATTATCAAGACATGCAATTATCATGATCTTGTGTTTTGATATAATTTCTTATGCATTGAGTCAATCTTTTACTATATAATTTGTCTTTGTTATTTTATAAATATGACAAATGACAATTACTTAACTTGGCCTACTACTAAATCATGGTTGAGGCCTTGTAATGCAAATCCAGCTTTTATTACTCATTCAGTCTTGATCTAGTTCACCAACAGCCAGGCTAAATATATCTTTAATCATTAGAATAATTAACTTTTTTACTTTTCCAGATTGAATAGTTAGCCAATTTTAATTATTAGGTAATTATTTTCTTGGATCTTGAAGATCTAATAATCAATCTATGACCAAATAAAAATTCCAATCACCATAAATTAGGGAACTCGTCTTATGCAAATATCAACGTTCAAAGTAACTTTGACTCTACTTGTTAGGTAATTCTCGGAGCCTAAATTTTAGATGTGTCAAATGGGATGGGCAGCCCGAAGCCTGGCCTGGTTCAGCCGTGCCTGGCCAAACACGGCATAGTTTGGAACCATGTCGCAGGCTGGTCTGGCTGACCTTTGGCATGTCGTGCTGTGTTGGGCCGGCATGAACCTTGTCTCGTGTCGAGCCTAGAGCACGATACATGTGCCTGGCTCGACAGCGTGGTCAACTGGCCTGAGGGCTCTTGAATTTTTTTAAAATTTAGCTGAAAAAATTGAGGTACGACCCAGCCCAAACATGTATGAAGTGGTCCGGTGGGCTGGACCGGGTCGGGCGGATAGTTCTAAAGCCATGTATCGCCTTGCATGACATGGTGGCCCAATTGGGCCACCACAAAATGGCTCGACCTAATCTGATCCGTTTGACACTTCTACTAGATACCAAGAAATCTAATATCAAAAATTTTTGCGTTCCCACAAAAATCCTAGTTAATTTTATTGTTGTAATTCCAATTAAATCGTATAATTTTATTTTTTTTATTTTTCAAAAAATTACTGAATTGTTCAACGAAAATAACTTTATTATGTATATGTTTGTGTGTGTGTGTGTATATATATACATATGTATGCATCGTGGAGAGATCAACTAATGTAATATCTTTGATAATTTTGTTTTTTATAAGGATAAAGCACACAACATATATTTATATTCTACCGAAAATATATTTTTCAATTCTGTAAAAAAATATAATTTTAATTTCTGCCAAAAAACTAAAATATAATTTACCCCAAAAGTACACAAATTTGACAGAATATACATACATACAAATACACAAAATACTAGAAATAAAAACAACCAAAGTTCACAGTCCAAAACCAATTCTACACTGCAGTTTTATTGTTCACAAAATATTAAAATATAAAATGAAAGTACCTAGAATCCTTGTCATATTCTAGCATAATATTATTCATCTTGAATATGAGAGAATCATTTTCGGTGATACTCCATGTATTCTGGGTTTACTAAAAAATAGTGAAATATTTCTTCTTTTGGGTTTCCCAAAAAATAAAACTCTTTTCATTTTTCTAAAATCGCCTGTGATTTCAAAGAACACATGTTTTTGTTCTTTCCTTGAGTTTTATTAAGAACAAAGACTTTTGTTCTTCTTCCATGTTAACTTTAAAAAGATAGTGTTCTATCTTTTTAAACTTGTTTACTGTCACACACAGCACACATCTACCTCCCTTTGTTTTCTTTTTTTATTGAGAAAATTATGTGGAGCCCCAAATCTAAAATATTTATGTTTTAGCCATTTAGGTCCATTTTTAAAAATTGTAATAAAAAATGTCCTAAATTGTAAAATATTTACATTTTGGTTTCATTTTATGTTTAAATTCAAAAATACCATAATTTTTTTTTAAATTCATATTTTTGAAAAAGATCATTGTGAATATATAGATGTAAACTATATAGATATATATATATATATATATATATATATATATATATATATGTGTGTGTGTGTGTGTGTGTGTGTGTGTGTGTGTGTATAAATAGTTTAAAATATTTATATATATAACAATTTCTATATATGTAAATATATAAATATCATTATTTATATGTTATAGAAATTGTGATATATGTTATATTTACATATTTTAAATCATATATACATAACATGATATAAATAATGATATCTATATATTTACATATAAAGAAATTGTTATATATATAAATATTTTAAACTATATATACATATTCATACATACATAATATATATATATATATATATATATCATTCTATATATATATATATCAATTTCTATATATATATATATCAATTTCTATATATATAAATATATAGATATCATTATTTATATATTATGTATATATATAGTTTAAAATATGTATATAAATATAATGATAATTATATATGTAAATATTTAGATATCATTATTTATATGTTATATATATATTCAAAATAAATTATACATATTTGACTTTATATCTTATATATATTACATATATAGATTTAGTTTGTAATAAAAGTTTTATGTATTGATATAGTTTTAATATGTATTTTATATATATATATATATATATATATATATATATATATATATATATATAAACATATAATAGTATATATATAACATATAAATAATGGTATCTATATATTTACATAAATAGATATAGTTGCAAGTCTAGAATAGTTTTAAATATATTATATATATATATATATATATATATATAAATATATATAAACATATAACATTATATATTTAGCATACAAGTAATGATATCTTTTTATTTACATAGTTACAAATCTAGATTTAGTTATGTATATATATATGTATAAATGTATGTGCATATATATATATACATATATTAATTTTAATATATAATGGATATATTATATTATATATATATATATATATATTATGTGAATAATGTTTTTGAAAAATATTGCTCATGCCATTTTTCAAAAACACTGTTGACTCGTGTCTATGGTATTTTTTTTAAATACATTATATTTTTTTAAATAATGTTTTTCTTGGATTTAAACATAAAATGAAACTAAAATATAAATATTATATATTTTAGGACTTATTTTAGCCATGGGGCACTTTACATAACTTTTCTTTATTCGTTTTCATATTTTATCCTATGTTTATTTGTCATACTCTCTCTCATCTCCTTACATACTATTTTTTTTATTGGGAGATTTGTGTTTTGTGCACTAAACACAATATTTTTGATTTTTGTTCTCCAAAATTTTCATAGTTAAAAAAATAGTATTTAATTCTAAAATAATAAAGTTTTAGTGCACTATTATCAACCCGATTTTATCCTCCAAAGTTTGGAAAAAAAAATAAAATAAAATTTAATTAATTTAAAACCTAATAATGAAAAATGAGAAACTGATTATTTTGCAAAATTGACATCATTTGGATTTGAATCTATGCCATGATATCCCCTTTAAAAGCAAAACTAGACCACATGGCCACACTATTTTTATCAATAGAAAAAGAAATTAAAATACTTTCATATAAACATAATAAATGTTATACATATATAAGTATACATAAATATATGTAAATATATAAATATATATATAATTTCACAAACATATATATACACCTATATAAATATAAATATAAATAAATATATAAATAAACATATATATGAGATTATGAGTGTGTGTGTGTATATTTGTCTACACACACACATATTGATATATAATTATATATAAATATATTTATATAGTTATATGTATAATTATATATATATATATATATATATATATATATATATATATATATATATATGTTTATCAATTTATATATGTGTTTATATGTCTAATACAAACCATGTTGCCAAATGGTCAAGTGTGGTTTTTTAAGGGGATATCGTATTATTTGTTCGAATTCCTGATGTCAATTCTATAAAATAATCAGTTTCTCGCATTTTATCTTTAGGTTTAAAATTAAATAAATCTAATTTTATTCTTTCTTTTTTTTTTTTAAAATTTTTGAGCATAAAGTTGGATTGATAAGTTTTAGTGTTTACAAACTTAATTATTTTTGAATTTTGTTATTTTTTTAATTATGAAAAATTTGGTGATAAAAAAAATCAAATATTTTATATTTGGTGCACCAAAATATAAATCTATATTTTTTTTATTTATGTTTGGTTACAGTAATGATAAGTTGAAATAATAAATACTATTTTATTTTATTTTCTTTCCTACCAAAAAAAAGTGAAAGTGAAAAAAAAAATTCAATATATTTATTAAAATAAACACATTAAAATGTAAACCAATTTTAATTTTTAACAAACTAGTTAAACAAACTGATTTGTCAAATTCAGTCTACCCAACTTGGGCAATGATTTAATAATTTAATGATTTGTCAAACAAATTGATACATTTTTCCTTTAATTATATTTTATTTAAATGATTTAATCCAGATATATGGTGGGAGGGTTTGCAAATTTTAATGATTGTGTCACGTGAGTATTTGGGTTAGTTTGCCACTAGAGCCATCTTTGATCAATGCATATATTTTTATTAAACCTGGGTGCTAATCTAACTAGCACTCACCTAAATTAATTCTTTGGGAGAAACAACCTATTCCACAAGGAATATACTCCTATATGGTATGAAAGTCAAATTTGTGACCTTTTGATATTTAGTCCCATTTATTACGAATTGAGAGCTACCCCTGGTGGGTCTGATGAATATGATTCAGATTAAAGATATCTGGTTTAATTTATGTGTGAAAACTGAAAAGTGTTGAAATTAGACATTTTTTTAAATAAAACATTAAAATGAAATATTTTAAAATATGGTCTTGCATGAGCATTGCTGCATTCCCATTTGCAAAATTGATATTATGAAATCTGTCAAATAAATCTACATTATAAAGGTTCTTAATCTTTGGTATTGATGTGGGAATATTGAATGTATGAAAATTTGTTGTTCTATTTATTGAAATTTGAAAAATTGAAAATGAATAATATTCTAGTGAATTAAGTTGGTATATTTTAAAATATAACTGGGCATTATTATAATGTAAATCTTTTTTTAAGAAAAAATGGTGTAATTTCAAAGACACTCAAAAAATGTGATTGATAAACTGAATATAACATGACATTAAAAATATAAAAATTCATTTATTTATGTTGATAACTATGCTTTCTTTAAAAATAATTTAAAACAAGTTTTTATGATATAATATTAAAAAAATGTTTTCATTTAAAAAAATGGGATACTTTTTGTCTAGTTATTGAAAAATTTAAACCAAGTTTGCCAATGAAATGTTTGAAAAATAAATCAATTTATTTGGTAGAAAATATGAAATTAATGATATGTTTAATTATTCACAAAAACTTTGCATTTGTTTTCTAGATATCAACCTTTTTTTTTTATTTAGTAAAATGAATTCTAAAGACTATTGATTAATACTTAACTAAAAAAGTGTTTTCACTTATTAATAAAAAAACTAAGTCATTACCATCATAAGGTGGTTTAGTTGACAAGCTCAAATGCAAGATTGTAGTTTATGTGGTAATAACATAAATTGGATTATTATCATTGGATTGAAATCATTGCTCATTTAAATGTACATGTAAATGAACTATAGAAGAATTTACCTTCATCAAGAGTTACTCGAGTAAAGCCCTTATACCTAGCCATTCATAGCAATTCAATTAGCCGTAGCAAACTTAAGAGGGGTTGGGATGGCATTGGTAGTCACGTATTGCCCTGTTCAAACTAGCTCGTACCCATGAGTAGGCAATATGGTCAGATTTCGTATAGTCTAGGGGTAGAGTTGAGTCAGCTCAACTCTATAGGATGTTTACTCTGCCCAGCACAATGATATCCTTCCTTATATCCATGAGTAAACAATATGGTCAGATTTCGTATAGTCTAGGGGTAGAGTTGAGTCAGCTCAACTTTCTAGGATGTTTATTTTGCCCAGTCTAATGGTGTCCTTAATAATCTGGTCAGGTTTGGCCTTTATATGTAGATAGGATTGACCCGTCCAAATTTTGAAGGGCTTGGGCCAAACCTAATGACGTCCTTATAAAAAAAAAAGGAAAACTAGTTCTCTAAATTCATAATGGTAGTATTAGAATATGTGGAAGATGGAACTATCCATGCCCATGACCCATGTGATGTGATTCAAAAGAAAAATAATAGATGGAGGATCATTTCAATTTTCACATGGCCATTAACCAATATCATGGATATTGTGTGATTTGCTTTAATGGTGGATTATGATTTTGAAATATTGATTCATCTGCTAGACAACTACTAATTAGGCAAGGCCATCCAAACAACAAGATTGACACCTTAAACAGAATGTTGGATCATAAACTTGGTCTTTTAAAAGGAGCTCAATTACAAATCAAATGTCAATTTCATTATTTATAATCTTCTTGGACTTCAATTATCACATTAATTATATCTTTAATGCTAGATGAGTATTGTTATAATTTGGGTAGTAAATAATCAATTATGATTACTATCATTGCTCCTCTCTCCATTTGATTTAGGCTTCAAATAAAAAGGAAGAATAAGATTTTCCTCGGTTTGAGTTGTATTATGATATTTGAGTTTTAATAATGTTTTGTTTGAGTATTTTATTTCCAACAAAATGCTACATGATGAAAGTTTTTTGGAATTATATTAGTATGATACATCAAATTGAATGTCCCAGCAAGAAGAATCCATCACTTGAGCTGTCACACGCCCCCCATCAGCCACCATAAGTTACGGCCATAAGTAATTTACTAACCTTGATAAAAAATGTAAATTTAGTTTTGATTTCTCCCAAGTTTTTTTGTTATTCTAAATTCATGTGTAATTAAATTTAGTAAATTTCTTACTAAATTGAGTGATATGAAAATTATTATAACATCCTTCAAAGTTATGATGTTTAACAATATTAGTTATGATAACCAGAGCATCAAGACAGATTCTCCATGACACACATAATATTTGGAAAATCATAAAAAAAAGTTTTAACTATCTTGATAATGAAACGATGCTAACAGTAACAACAACCCTAATGGATAGTTTGAAAGAAATGAGAGAGACTTGAAATTCCTCATCTATCATACATTAGTTGATGCTAGTTTTGAGAAGATGTCATGTTTCAACTATGTCAGACAAACATGGAAAAAGATAAAAATCTCTTTTAATGGATCCGACAAGTGAAAAGGGTATGTCTCCTAACATTAATAAGTGAATTTGAATCCTTAAACATGATAGCATTTAATCCCACTTCAAATTATTTCTTAAGAGTAGTATTATTTCTAATCAATTGAAAAAAATTGAGAAAATATAGAAGATATCATTATAATGATTAAAGAAACTTTAAAATTGGAGGAAGTGATGATTGAGCATCTCCATGGATCACAACATGCATATAAAGAAAAGTATAAGGAAAAATAAGAGATTAATGAGTAACTCCTCAATTAATAACTCAAAATTTGCAAGAAAACCAAGTTAATAGTAGAATTCAACATTGTTGAGAAAGAGATAGAGGTCATGGATGAAGTGGAACTTGCTCATGGAAGATTTTAGAATTGTAACAATGACCACTTCAATAATAACTATGGAAAAGGTGAAAGATCAATATTAGGTCATGAAAGAGGAAATCCAACATGGAGGTATGACAGATATCAAGGTTGATGTTATAATTTTCATAGTTTTAGCTATTATGTTTCAAAATGTAGAACTCATGGTCAAAAAATTAAAGTGAATATATTCTATTTGTTGGATCCCGAATCTGAACAAATCATCGTAATGATTGAAGAAACTAAACATTTGAAGGAAATGATAATCGACAAACTCCATGAATTACCACAAGCATACAGAGAAAAGCATAAGAACAAGCGCTTAATGAGTAAATCCTCAAGTAATAACTCAAAGATACACTAAGAAAGCTAAGATAATAATATAATCCAACATGGTCAAGATAAAGATAAAGGTCATGGCTGAGGCTGAACTTATAGTCATGAAAGATTTTGGAATTGCGACAATGACCAGTCCAATAATAATTATGAAAAGGATAAAGATCAATACTAGGTCATGGAAGAGGCAATCTAACCTAGAGGTATGATAGGTATCAAGTTCGATATTATAATTATCAAAATTTTAGCTAATATGCTTTAAGATATAGAACTCATGATCATAGAATTAAAGTGAAAACTAACTATGAAGAGGAGATAACTAAAAAAAATGATTCTTCTTATACAAAAAGAGATTGATGATGTCCAAAAATATTTTTGGTATCTTATTAGTTGTGCAAGTAATTACATGCGGGGAAGAAAAGACGTCCTCACAAAGTTAGACGAATAAGTAAGAAGATATATCTTATTTGCAGATGATTCTATAATAGATGTGAAAGGAAAATAATATTTTTATTCACTTGAAAAATGAGAGACGTGATTTCACTTTCAATATGTATTATGCTCTCGACATGAAAAATAACATCTTGAGTTTGAGATAACTACTAGAGTTAGGTTATGATAAATTTTCTATAACAGATGATAAGTATAACTTTATTGTAAAAGTGTCAATGTCAAAGAATCGAATATGCACGATAAACATACAAAATAATATTGCAAAATACTTGAAAGCCATAACAAGGATACATCATGACACTAACATCATCATTTTGAGCTTCATAATTTTAGAAGTCTAGAGCTATTATGTAAGAATGAATTGATAAAAGGACTACTTCACATTATCTAACTAGATTTTGAGGCTATCCACTTGGAAAATAATTCAGAAAAAGTTTATAAAAGGAGTTAGACTCAAGAGCAAAGAAGTTGCTTGAGCTTATCAATACCAATGTTTGTTGATTAAGTCAAATTCTCTCTGTAACAATAACTATTTTTTATCTTCATTAATTATTTTTCATGAAATACTTGAGTATATTTCTTAAAGAAAAAATCAAAAAACATTTCAAGTCTTCAATAAGTTCAACGATATAGTAGAGAAAGAAAGTTGAACAAAGCTTAAAGTTATGAGATTCGATTGAGCAAAAGAATTTACTTTAGTTTCAAGAGATATATGGAGTAAATTAATTTTGTCATTCAATAATAATTCCAAGATCCTCTAGAAAAATATTATGATACAAATAAATAATATAATTATTTTCAACATAATTCAAAGTTTGCTTAAAAATAAGAAATTATCCAATGAGCTTTGCACCAAAGCAATAAGATGTGGGATGTACTTGTCCAATCAATCTCCAATATAAAGTATTTAGGAAAATATCACAAGAAGCATGGAGGGAAGAGAACACGACATCTCCTACTTGAGAGTCTTTGGAAATATAATCTATGTTCATGTACCACATGATAAAAATGAAAATTTCTTCATTGGCTATGATACAAATTTAAAATGTTCAAAGTTATAAAATCATATAACTAAAAATATTATGATAAACTGAGATGTGCTATTTGATGAAAAAGAAATATAAAAATTTGGATCTCATATAGATAACTCAAAATTCTTCCATTCATTCAAATATGAGAAGATACAAATAGAACAAAATGAAGGAGTCCAACAAAAGCAAATGATTCAATCTAGTTTGTGAATATGAGCTACCAATATGGACCAATCAACTTTATCATCTTTAAGTGGGAATAAAGTGAAAGAGTCGTGTAACATACAAGAAGTATTAATGATATTTATCAAGTAACTAAATGATAAGATAATCCTACATTATTTTATATGTTTGTTGATTGTAATTAGTGAGCCATCAAGAAGCTATAAATGGGAAAAATAGAAGAAATATGATGCAAGAAGAAATTAAATCAATCATAAAGAATAACACATAAGTAAATTGGTCTCAAATTGGATTACAAAAAAAAAAAAAAAGAAATACTAAGAGTTGGAGCTATTTTCTACAAAAAGTCATTTTTTGTTGTTTATTCTTTTAATTAGTTTACATAATTTTTTTATTTTAATAAAATAATTTACAATTATTTAAATTTATGGAAATACTTGTGTTATTTATTTTGTATAGTAGATGATTTGGTGTGTAAAATTAGACTTATTCACGGATGATCAAATCATCTATTCTTATGGAATAAATGTTTGTTGTTTACAATGTAGATAGAAATGAATAATTTATTGGTAAATTTATATCATAAGATTTTAATAGATATATCTTAACTATGGAAAAATATGAAGTTCAAACTTTAAGTGCTAGTATACTTTTGTATATTTAATGGGATAACCATGTTGTAATTATTTTATGCTAACATATAAAATAAAATATTTATTTTTATAAATATTGTTATTCTTATTTTTGAAGTAAATAATATTCATGTAAACTTGTTAATAATTATTCTGATTTATAAAGAGGGTGATCTAGAAATAGATTTATGAATTATATAAATTATATAATTTTATCAAGTATATGGTGAATATTGATTACTAATAGAATTCATATAATGTGAGAAGGATTGATGATAATTCATTGATAAAATTTATAAGTTTTGATATTATTAAATCATACTGATGAATTTTTATATGATATTTCAAACATGTTAAGTGGAAAGTCTTGAAGAAATAATTAGAGATTAATTAAATTAGATTATCAATGATTTAATTTCATTAATTGATATTCATAATCTTAATATAAGGAGTTTAATAAGTGTCGAATAACAAAAAGTATAAATTATTTTGAATAAATGAGTGAAAATAATTATAATTCTATAGTAGTATAAATTAAAATTAATATAAATTATGATACAATACAATTTATATCGGGAGTCTGATTCTTATTTAGGCTAGAGTCCCTTCTATAGCTTTATAAAGATTTTTATTTATTTATTTAGAATATGTATAATGTATGTATATATAATTAGAATAATTAATTTGATTAGACTCAAATTATTTTGATTTTATTTTATAATCAAATTAATTGATTTGTATTAAAATTAATTTTGATTATATATATATATATATATATATATATATATATTATTTATTTATTAATTAATAATAGATTTTATAAATAAAAACATAAGAAAACAAGATGTTACATTTAATGTGATTAATTTCTATTTTATATTATTTAAAAATAATGGCTTGAGTGATGCTAACCACTGTGCATCGTCTTCCTCATGGATTTTGGAACAAAGACATATGAGAGAAGCTTCTACTGAATACCACCTACCCTTGAGGTATGTTGTTCATGTTAAAATCAATGAAAAATCTAAATGAAACAAAAATAATATATACTATACATGTTATCTCTCTAAATGATTTTTATTTATCATCAACTGTCTAACAATGGTATCAAAGAGATGATGATGATAATGTGACTAGAGAGATTAGGTTTTAATTATTTAGATGATGAATGTGTAAGTGCCTTGCTTAAATTGAGGCATTCTAGACTCTATTAATTGAGATAAACAACACAACTATATTTTATGGATTATAGTTGTGAGTTTTATGTATTTATGGATGTATTTTGTTTATGGTTTGTATTTTGTACTAGTTATAATTTGATTTTTCACATGAGGTTGTATTTTTTTTTTTGTGTTTCATACTTTGTTTGAACTTTCTATAACACTAAAGGTTTTTGTTGTCAATGACAATGCCCATGGTGGTGGATGCGGCCAATGACAATGTTACTGGTAGTATAAGATGCCAGTGATGAGGTTTGTGGAGATTGTCACAACCAATAACTATGCTAGCGATAGTATTTGTTGCCGATGATGTTGGTTGTGGAGGTCATCACATCCAATGATAGTGTCGTTGGTGGTATTTGTTGCTGGAAATGATAAATGTGGAGGTCATCATGGTCAATAACAGTGACTGTGGTAGTATTCATTACCGACGTCAATGAATGTGGAGGTCATCATGACTAGCCACAATACCGGTGATGGTATTTGTAGTTGGTGATGATACCTGTGGTGGTTTTCCCAACCAATGACACTCTAGGTGGTGGTGTTTGTAGCTAGCTATGATGCCTATGGTGGTTGACGCAACCAATGATGGTGGCTTTTGTGGTGGTCGTAGCAAGTGATGATGCACATGATAGAACTCATGATGGTAGAGGCTGAGAATGGTAGAGATCATGACCAAAATTCTAAAACTAGGGCAATTCTTTTTTATTTTATTTGTGGACACTTTTCTAGTCTATTATAGTTTAATTCGAGTAGATTCGACTTGGTTTAGGGCACTATCTCAAGCCCTAAACTTTCTCAAGGAAAGTCTAAGGCGGTTATAGTACCTAAAACTAATATAACCAGGTTGTTTAACATTTAGATACAAGTGATGCTTAGTCATCATGTATTTATGGCATGTGAATATATATATATTGTGGCATGTGAATGTATATATGGTATGACATGTGAATATATATATATATAGTGGAATACCAATATTGTAGCATGTCAATATATATATATATGTTATGTCTCATGAATATATGTTGTGCCATATATATTCTATGACTTGTTGTTGTGGATGTGATAGTATGATATGGTCGATGCATGTATATATAAGTATAATAATTTATTTGATAGCTGTGTACCAAAAATAATAAGTTCACGTAATCATCATATATATATATATATATATATATATATATGTATGTATGTATGTATGTATGTATTGCCAAGCCACGAATAAATTTTAATTTTATTTTAAAATAAAAATCCTAAATTTTATAATATCTAGGTGGGTGAGTGAATTCATTAAGAATGAATCGCATGGTCTCCATAACTAGTTTGGAGATTATACAAGTTAGTTAGCATAGTGGTCTTATTACTTTCTCCTTATCGGACTAACTAGTTTGCATGTATACTTGGCACAAACTAGCATAAGATAGTTCTAAGAATTATTTAAATGGATCACTTCTCTATCTAAATATTCATTTAAAGATCAATTGGTTTAGAATTAAGTGGTAGGTTATACTTAGCTATGAATAATAATATTTTTACTATTTGACTCACTACTATTATTTAGTAGTAACTATTGTTTGACATGATTCACTGCCTTGATAATAAAATAATAAGAATTGACATGTATGAATATATAATAAATAGTAGATATCATCTCATTAAGACATACTATTCATGGAATATCAGACTGATAATGAATTCATTCAAAGATTGATAGAGAGAACCAATTCGTATAATATAATTCAACATAATAAGCTCATTGTAAATTTTTCAATTATTTTAAAGAAATTATCATTCAACCCACTCATCATATTTTTTAAAGAAAATAAACTTGACTGGATCATTTACATATGGAAAAGAAAACTTGCCATTGTCCTAACTATTGAAAACTAGAAATTTGTACTCACATATCTATACTCAGATAAACTTCATGAAGAGGCAATTGATAAGAAAACCAAACTTTATAAGAAATGTATGAAGGATAATATATTGAGGTATTATATTTGAGTTATATGTCAAATATATTTCAACATCATTATTAGTCTATAATCACTAGCTATGATATGATGTATAATCTCAAAGAAATATTTGAGAATTAGACTCTCTCTGCAAGCAAAAAACTATGAGTGATCTGATAAATATTATGATGACTGAAAAAATTTTAGTAAGTGATCATGTTCTTAAGATGGTTGGTTTTCTAATTGAACTAGAGATCCTTGAAGATGAGATCGATATTGATTCTCAGATTGATATTATTCTTCAGTTGCTACTAGATTTTTATATGCAATTCTATCTAAATTATAACATGAATAGACCTGAATGAACTTTGACATAATTAATTTAAAGAATTAGTATCGGTTGAAAGTATTATCAAGAAACTATTTGAAATCTTTATGGTCGAAAGAATTTGTTCTAAACCAAAATATAAGAAGAATCAAGTTCAAAAATATATTCAAGTTTTATCAATATCTCTTTAATAACTAGTGAGAGTGAAAAAACCAAAAAAAAAAAATATTTTCATTGCAAGCAATTAGGATACTAGAAGAAGCAATGTTTAATTTATCTTAGATTGATGAATAATCAAGATAAATATTAATTATTGAAAGTTGAAATATATTCAACAGTGGTATCTAAGGATACCTGATATATATATTTGGGTGCTACTAATCATGTTTATAATTAATGGAGTGACTATAGGAAACTAGATAGCTAAGTGATAGTGAGATTGGTCTTTACATGGAAATACTATAAAGACAGTAGTTGCTGCAGAGGGAGATTGCTTTCTTTAATTTGAGACATATACTATTTTAATTTTGAGATATTGTCTTTATATATTTTCAATTGTAAGAAACTTAATCATTATTTTTAGTTTGGTTAAAGATAGATTTTTATTTTTATGTAATGATTTTGTAATAATTTACTTAAATAAGAAGTTGATATGTTCTAGTATATTAAAAGACAAATTTTATAATATTAATATTATCTCTACTCAACTACGATGATATGAGTTGAATAATATGAACACCTTATCATATAAAAGAATATATCATTCTGATATGAATCAAGCTTTTCTTAGGCGCTTTTACCCAAGTCATATAAATCTAAAATAGATTTTGAGACAAGTCAAATATAAACATTTGGGTTTATTGAATGTATAAATACTTATTGTATATGAATCCTATTTAGAAGGAAAAATGATCAAGTAGCTTTTTGTGGCTAAGGACTATAGAGTCAAATAACCACTAGAGTTAGTTTATTTTAATTTATGTGAGTTTATGACTCTAAGGAATATGTGATTTTGAATACTTAATCACTTTTATTAATAATTATTCAAGATATAGATATATTTATTTGATATGATATAAGTTTGATACCTTTGAGAAATTTAAAGAGTACAGAATAAAAATAGAGAAATATCAGAATAAATATTTCAAGACACTATGATCTGATCATGGTAATGAGTATCTTTTAGGAGAGTTTAAGGACAACTTATTAGATTAATGGATTATATCTTAGTTATTTGTACATGAAATTTTGCTGCAGAATGGTGTGACATGAAGAAGAATAAAATTCTTATGGATATTATAAGATTGGTGATGAGTTATTCACATATAACTGATTTTTTCTAGGGATATGCATTAGAAATAATAACTTTTTATTTTAAATTTAGTTGTATCTATGCTTGTACTTGTACTCCAATTGAATTGTTGATCATATATAAGCTTAGTCTAAAATATATTATTTTTTAGGATTTCCCAGCATATGTGCTAAAAAGAAAAATAGGTAAGTTAAAATCAATAATGGAAATTCGTTTCTTTGTGAGATATCTTAGAGAATCTAAACGTACTTTATTTTATAGTCTAAAGGATTAGAAGATCATTATTAATATCAATATCTAATTCTTAGAAAAAGACTACATAACATTTACAAGTCTAGAAGTAGGTTTGTTTTAGAAATATTGAGCGTAGATAAACCAATTCAATCTCCTTCAATATCATTAATACAAGAAGATACACCACAAGATAATATTTTAGATGCCTCATCTTCATCATAATGGAAGATCTATTGATGATATTTTTGATACTTAATCTCATGGACCTAATATTGATATGCCAGCTGCATTGTCAAAATGTAATGATCATAATAATTCATAAGGATCGATATCTACATAGCATATAACAGAAATTATATGACTGAGAGAAGTGTCTCATCATAGTGGGATAATGATTCATCAACTTAAGTGGTATATATTCATGGGAGAGTCCAATGACAAAATTTCTGATGAGATTGATACTGATCCTAGAAGTTACGATGAATTGCATAAAGAAAAAGATGCAGAACAGTAGTAAAAGACTTTGGCATTAGAGATGCAGTCAATGTATTTCAATTATGTTTGGATCATATGGAATTACTTGAATGAATAAAACCCATCAAGTACAAGTAGATTTATAAGAAAAAAGAGAGAACAATGTTAATTTTTGAGACTAATAAGACTAGCCTTGTTAAATATTTTACTCAGAAAGAGGACATCGATTATTAGGAAATATTTTTACTAGTGGCCATGCTAAAGTTGATCTGGATTTTCTTGTCCATTACAATTCATTAAGACTATGACATTTGGTAGATGAACATAAAGATTAGATTTTTTAATAAGTATCTTGAAGAATATATTTATATGATATTGCCAAATGGTTTCACAGAAAAAAGGCCAAGAGCAGAAATTATGTAAATTTAAAAATTTTTTTATGGACTAAAACAAATATTTAGATCTTGAAATACTCATTTTGATCCTGACATTAAGTCTTATGATTTTGATCAATATTAAGATAAATATTATGTTTATATGAAATAATGTGGTAGCATGATAGTTATCTTAGAATTATAAGCTGATAATATATTACTCATTAGTAATGATATGAGTTTATCTTTGGTTAAAGTCTAGTTATTTAGTTAATTTGATATGAAATATTAGGATAAGCCATTTATATTCTTTCCATTAAGCTTTTGCAAAATCATAATGAAAGAATATTAGACTTATCTCAAGCTATTTATATAAAATAGATATTGACTATTTTAGCAAGTAATATTTCAAGAAGGTTTTTTTTCTTTTAGATATTGAATTACTCTATCAAAAGATTAGTATTTGAATGCATAGTGATGCCATCGGTGTTGCAATACTATATTATTGAACGAGGATGTGAACATAACCAACTTGCCAACAGTCCCACATGAAGAGACATTGTTATGTCTTTCAACTTTAGAAAGCCAGCTCAAATGCCTTTGCTCCTAAGCTTGTTTACGGTGCTTCTCTCCACCCACGATACCAAATACCTCTACCTTCTGTATCTACACCATGTAAACATATTCAAGAGGCAACAAAGAAATACATGGTGGAAAATCAAACACCTTTGATTTATTTGCAAAAGCCTAATTGATTGAAATATGCACTTCAAGGCTCAATCTAATGTTGAGAAAAAAAGGAAATACCTAAGATCCATGAGATTTTTTTAGACACTAATGCGACCATCTCGATCTCAATTTTTAAGGAATTAGGGAGACTAGTTGCTTTTTGCAAAATATCCTTTGAGTTGACATTGACAATTAGTCACCAATCTTAATCTTAGGAGTATAAATGAATAAAATCACCATTATAAAGATATATAATTGATAGAAATTTTCTAATATACCAACTCACATCAATACCAAAATAATATTAAGATAAATTAACAATGGACACATTCTCGAAAAATGCAAGAATTATTTTACAAAGGTCTAGTTAGGATGCTACGATTCAACCATAACATTTGCCTTGAAAAAGTAAATAACTTGCTCACTATGCCATTTAGTAGAGTCACTAAGATCGTCTAATTGAACTACCTAAACATTCATCAAGATTTAATTAATTGACCAAAACCCTATCTCGTTCATAGACCAATTAGTGGAAACTTTAGAAGGTCCTTTTTTAGATATAGCCAAATTAGTGGAAACTTTTTTTTTATAATTTGGACATATTAAGACTAGTGTTCCTAAGAAAATATCAAAGCTAAGGTCAATTCGAAGTTCAAATTGACAAAATGCAATTTATGCCTTATGAAATCTATCATAATGTGACCAAGAATAACATGCTTGTCACGCCTGACCATAGTATCACTAAAGGTAATTGTGGAAAACATCACCAACATGAATTCTCATGATCTTTAAGCCCTATGAAAACTATGATAATGAAACCAAAAATAAGAATGGGTCATTGTAAGGACAAACAAATTCAAAGGGAAAGAGAAGAATCTAGCAACTAAGAAGATAAAATAATGGGCCAAAACATAATCAAATCACCAAAAAATGTAGAAATGGTGATAGGATTATTTCTACCAATTCTTGAGGGATAAGGAAACAAATAATAAAGAATTTAGGTGACACATTTGCCATAATTTGACTTGAGCAAGCACATAGATTGTATGGGTAAAATTTCAGCCTATACTATATCAAGATACCAAATATATTATGTTGTCAAAATAGGTCCAAGTTGTCCCAATGGGGAACGCAAAAAACTAATGCCCACTAAGGGCTATTTATCCCAACAAGGAATACCTAACTCTTATTAAGGGATATTTACCCTGTTTAAGGGGTTTCTAAATCATTCTAGGGTACATTTACCCAATGGGGGATACCTATATCCTATTAAGGACATTTAGCCTATATAAGGGGCACCAAATATTTTTTTAGGGTACACCCACATGGGAATGATCATTTAGAAATCCCTCACAAAAGCTATGTGAGTGATACACTAATAGGGAACTACCCTAGGTAGGTTGAAATAGTTAATCTACAATCTGATATGTCATTAACAGAAATGTCCAATGAACATAATATTATATCTTAATTAATGAAAACCAGATCATGTTAGATAGTTCAACATTATAATTATTACAACGAAAGTTATAAAAGGTCAATCATTTACTAGAATACCAGATGATGAAGGAGATTATTTCTTCAATTCATTGCTTTCACTAGAAAGACTTGATATTTTTCTCGCTTTTTATCTTAAATACCAAAAGGTGTGACTAGCTAACCTATTTGGATCACCTCCTTTGGTCGGGAATCCATCATAACTTGTGGTGAGTAGATAATTGGGAAGTTTAAGATTTGATAAATCTGAGACCCAATCATAACTATCCTAAAATATGTATTATAATATAATGCATTTTCATTATTGATAGTGACATCTTTATTCTTGATGTTACAGAAGTAAAAATTGGTATCACGTTGATTCATATGGACCTCTAAAAAAATATGAAGGTATTTTATATAAATATGAACAAAGGTTTGATGTAATTTTTCATATAACAAAGAAAGTAGAAAAATATAATAAAAAATTATCTTAGAGAATTTGTAGTCATTTTTGTTACTTATAAGATATAAAGACCAAATTATAGAGCCTAAGTTATTGTACATGATAATAATGTTAGCTAAGATTATGAATACTATGATAACAAACTATGAATGAGTTTTGACAACCAAAAAATAAAAATACTATAGATAAATCTTTTTTTTGGTAAAATGAACAATGATAAATTATAAAAATATTTGCATTGAATCGCATAGTTTTTTATTCTTCCTAATTATGTAAGTACATAGCATTAACTTTTATATGAAACAATAATTTTAATAATTTTGTTATAATATTTATCTTCATTAATGGTTTTGTTATAATACAATCAATAATTTGAACTTTTTTAATGATTTTGTTATAATACAAGCAATAAAATGAACTTTTTTATATATGTCATTAAAAAAATTCTGAGATAAGATTCATGTATATATGATAAACATCTTCATTAATTTTGTGTGTATATGTCATCAAGAATTTTCATCTTCTTTATTAAACTTCTATCCCTAGATTAATAACCATATTTTTTTTAGAGGACCTAGCCCACTCTTATCCATTAGATAAGCAACTTACCTGTCTTTTTTATTTTCTAGCATATCTTAGTCATGTGTGTGCGTCTGTATGTGTGTGTGTGTTGATGGGATATATAGCCTTTTAGTTTGAGTTTGGCTAAAACTCAATCATATAAAATCTAGAGCACAATATATTTGATTATGCACCTAACTTGCTAGATATAGCTAATACATATTCACTTTGAAGCCTAATTATCTTCTTGCAATTACATTCCTATTTGTGAGGATTAATACCATCATTCACATCATCATCAAAGAAACTATCTGAATTTGAGTAAGGATAGACATTTATAAATTATAGCCTCTCAAATATCATGCATTATTTAGACTTTTAAGCATAATTATTTATCATCACATCACAATTGGAATAACAAAAAAGTGTTGGATCTCATCTTAGAATGTCTTTATCTGCCAAATATGTTTGAATTCTTCTTGGAAATCCTTCATTTTGATGTTATCAAAATTAAGTGGAAATTCAAATTTCTAAAATACACAAGATGCTAACCAAAATTCTTGATTATAATGGTGATCAAACTTGAATTTTGTTGAGATAATCAGTCAAATATGTTGGTTATTAAATCTATGATTTTTTTTTTGAGAAACTATCATATTTAATTATAAGTAATACATGCATGTCAATTAGATTTACATATTAAATCCTCAACTTTTTGTTATTTCATTTAGATTATGCATAAAATATGCCTAGTCATTGTTAGTCATGTTAACAACAAACAAATGTAGAGATAACTAAATAAAAATGATTATTTCCATCTAATTAATAATGAATATCATAGGATCCCAAGTTTTATCTAAAAGAATGGGACATCCACAAAATGAACTGGTCAACATGCATCTTTAAATTCTTGAAATAAACCTCAAAAATCATGAAAAAATTACTTGAACAACAAAAACTCTTCATTTTGTCATTTAATAATTATTCTCAAAACTTTATTTTATTACAAGCACAAATAGGGCAAGAATTTTCAAATTAAATTATCACTGCCCCTGTAGCAAGCATATGAATCTATTTCTATATCTCAAAGTTTTTGCATAAAGTACTTGAATATCATTGTATTGATCCATATATTTTATTGTACCAATTTCTAGATCGTTGAGATGATTTGTTCTATACTAGTCCTTTATTAAAATTCTCATAATTTATTGTGTTGATTTTCAATTGTCCTCAAAACAAAAAGATCAATAGGACGTTGATTTTTCTTATTATGAAAACAAACATGTTATTCTTCCACAAGCATGTTGTTATCATTTGTCTGAAGGGTCTGACTAAATCACCCCAACAACCATAGTTTGTTATTTAATTATTTGGACACCAAGAAATAAAATTGACGATCATCATACATAGGAGGATTAGCAAAAATATTCTTTTTCACAATAGTGATGAAAAATGTGGGTTTTTTGTGTCCCCCATAAGTCAACTATTAACCATAGTATTGGGTGTCATTAACAAAACATTGATGAATAATAGTTTGGATATCAATGTGTTTTTTTTTTGTGTTATTATTTTTCCACACTTGTAATTTAGTTTGGAATTGTGTTTGAACCATTATGTTGAATCTTTTAATAATTTAGATTTACGTAGATTTTTTCTTTCTCATGAGAAAGAACCATATAGTCATAGTGTGAGTATCAACAAAAAAAGGGTGAATTATGTCTTGGGGTCTTGGGAACCCAAATAATTAACCTTAAGGCCTCATAAGACCTATATTTGACCTCAAAAGTATGAAACAAACAAAAATTAATGTTAAGGATATAATATTTTTGTAATACCTCATTTACCCCTGATGATGTGGAAAATAATAAATGTTACATTTATTAAAATTTGGCACCCCTTTTTTAGCATCTCCCATTGGAGTTGCTCTTACAAATTGCACTTCAAACTTAACATTCAAACAAAACAGCCTTGCGAGAATTAAAATGCCAGAACCTATATCTGTCGAACATCTTGGAGAACCAGGTCCAGGAGATATAACAATATTATCAAAAGCTTTCTCTTGATACAAGTACCACCATGCATCCTCCCATTTCCACTCGTCATTTCGGATCACCACAGGAGAAACTAACGATATAAAAAATAAACATGTCAACAAAAAATTTCTCTTACCATCTCGTATACTAGCAAAAACATAACAGGGAACCTGAAATAACATGGGAAGTCGAAAATTGATTTGTGGATTGGTTAACTACCTCCATTAACAACAGAGAGTTCTTGATAAATATTGTAGGTGTAACTATCATAGTTATCTATCAATAATGTTCTGACAGTTTTAACTTTTGAAATTGGAGGATCGTCTGTTCTTATATTTACTACGTGGAAACCCCCTTCCAAGTGGTTGGGCACGAAGCTATCCGATATCACTTCATTTTTCTTATTGTAAATGTGACAAGCTTGGTGCGAACTTATTTTATTGCCGCGGCAGAAAATTCTTAACAGAGGGGCAGAGAAATTTGGCTTTCCTCTCGTTTTATGAAAACCCGATAAACAATCATTTGCGCTCCCGGTATCAACTGAGAAGAACAATACTGAATTCATATTCTACAATTTAATGGACGATAATGAACTGAATGGTTTGAATAGCGGAAGACGAATAGTCGAATTGTGGTCCATTAATGGAGTTTTTTGATGCACGTTCAATTGATCCACCATATTTATTTATTTATTTTTTTTAAACCATATGACGTTGCCCAGCCCGACCCCGAAAGCACAACAAAAAATCCTTTTTAATTAATGAATTCGGTAGTTCCACATCAGCTGCTGATGTGGAATCATTAAGGGCATTTTTGTCCTGGAGATGTTTATATCCTTAAAGTCAAATATAAGTGTTATGAGGCCTTAAGGTTAATTATTTGGGTTCCCAAGACCCCAAGACATAATTCACCCACAAAAAAATAGAAGCCACCTAGTGATATTTTTTATTCTAAATGATTCCATTACATAAAGAATAAAAAAAAAGATGAAATGCCTTGTAAGGCTAAATGTGATAAGAATTGTGAACATGATTTGAAAATTAACACACCTCATTAAAACAATCTCAGTTTTTTATTCATAAAAAAGATGAAAAATAATTTTGAATAGTATAATATATTAGGATGCGTTGAATGAAAATGCCATAACATGATATTATTATGTTTATTTGAAAATTCAAATAAAGCCATGTTTTTATGGGATTGTATTTTAGACTTAACTGATAATCCATTCTAAGTTTCTCATTTAGGGGGTTCATTAACTTGTAGATGCTAAGGTATTGAGGATATCCTAGTTGGGCTTTTTCATCGATGAATTCAAATTTTAAATACAAATAATTCTGAAAAGAATTTAATAATGCACATCATCCGTTGAGTGAGTTTTTTTGCAAACAAAACATAGTAGTCCATATTGGGAACATAAAATATTGAATTTAATGTTAAGGTCTTCTAAAGCAATAATACTAGTAAGTATCAAGAAGTTGCAAACAAAGTAATTTCTAGATCCGCCCATCAAAATGGTGTGGCCAAAACAAAAATCAAATCATTTTAACAAAGCTCAAGTTATTATCAAAAAAGAACTACCAAGTGTAGTTTGGTGTTGAAATAGTGTTATGTGCGGTCTACTTATTCAATCAATCTCTAACAAAAAGTATTTGTTGAAAAACACCAAAAATAAGAATGAGGTGAAAGAAAATATGACATCTTTCACCTCATAGTTTTTGGAAACATTGCATATGTTTATGTGTTAGATGAGAAAATAATATAATTCGATGATAAAAATAAAAGTTACATCTTCATTGACTATGATACATATTTGAAAGGATACAAGTTGTATAATACTAATAATGAAAAAATTATGATTAGTCAAGATATGATATTTGACAAAGAAGAAATATTAGAGTTTGGATTTCATATAGATATATTAAATTTCTCTCATTTTTTTGAAGATGAGTAGACTATAATAGAAACCTAGAGAAATCCAATAAGACCCAACAACTAAACTTACTTCACCAACATTAACTATCTATTGAGTCATCTTCATTATCTTTAAGTAATAGCAAAAGTAAAAGAGATGTGCAACATACATGAAGCCTTTGAGATCTATATGAGGTAACTGATTGATATGATAATTCTATATCATGTTGCTTAATTGTTAATTATGAGCTACTTAAATATCAAGAAGTTGCAAAAGCAAAGAAATAAAGGGAGGTGACGAATGAAGAAAATAATCCCAACAAGAAGAATGACACAAAAACTCACATCACTTCTCAAATAATACAAAGAAACATGTATCAGATGGATGTACGCAAAACAATGTGAAATGCTTATGGAGAGATATAAAAATAGAATTGATAATGATAATGATGATCTTTTCACATTTGTTGCTTGGTTGGAGATAATTAGATTAGTCATTTCTTTTTCAGCACAAAATAAGTAAAGAATATATCAAATACATATAGAGTATTGTTGTGATTTTATTATACTACTTAATTTTATTGATTATGTAATATCTTAAAAATTCAATGGCAAGAATATCTCATCAATAAAAATCTATAAATATACGAGTTATACTGATAGTAAATATGACTTTTATATAGATATCAATCATGTATAAACTATATCATCAATTTAATCAATTAATAATGAGAAATTTAATTATAGTAAATTAGATATTTCAGATTATAATATCAATCTTATAATCAAATTATATTGGATTATAAGATTGTGTTGTTGTGATGTATGTTTAAATAACTCAAATTATATTGGATTTGGATTAATAACTAAGATTGTGTTGTGTAATTATTTATTATCTTAACGATATATAAGGTGGTTATCACCAAGGAAGCACGGACACGGCTCCCTACCACCATGTCCACGTGTCCGAGTGTCGGGCACGTGGACACGACATGGATACGACACGGATACGTGTCCGATACGCCACATGGCGTATCAGATGGTTGCGTCGGCACCGTAACCATTTCTATAGTGCCCGACGTCCGAAGACGTCGGTGACCAGCGTTGGCCACTGGCAGGGGGCGGGCGCGATTTGAGGGAGAGGCAGGAGCGGGCGCGATTTGAGGGGAGAGGAAGGGGCGGTGCGATTTGAGGAAAGAGGAAGGGGCGGCCGATTTGTGGGGAGACGCAGGGGCAGCGCGATTTGAGGGGAGAGGCAGGGGCGGGCGTGTTCGAGGAGAGAGGCAGGGGTGGGCGTGTTCGAGGGGAGAGGCAGGGGTGGGCGTGTTCGAGGGGAGGGCAGGGGCGGGGGAGGGGGCGGGGGAGGGGGCGGGTGTGATTGAGAGGAGAGGGGCGGGCTGGCGTGATTGAGGGGAGAGGTAGGGGTGGGAGTGATTGAGGGGAGAGGCAGTATCGGACGGGCGTGATTGAGGGGAGAGGCAGGGGTGGGAGTGATTGAGGGGAGAGGCAGGATCGGACGGGCGTGATTGAGGGGAGAGGCAGGGGCGGGCAGGCGTGCTAAAGGGGAGAGGCAGGGGCATAAAATATAATATTTTTATAAAATAAAATAAAAAAAATATATTTTTATATAATATAATTATAAAATATTATATTTATAAAATAAAATAAATATAAATATTATATTATAAAATAAAATAAAATATTTTTATTTTATAAAATAAATAATATATATTTATTATATATAATAAAATATTTTAATTTAATTTAATTTAATAAATTTTATAAAATACCTAATATTTATAATTAATAATTTTTATTTTTATTTTTTTATTATACCGTATCCTAGTCGTATCTGTATCCTAGTTTTTTAAAATTTGCCGTATTTCCGTATTATGCCGTGTCGTATCCTTGTGTCCGTGTCCGTGTCCGTGCTTCTTAGGTTATCACCATTAAATACATTCCAAAATAATAGTATCCTAATGGCTATCTTCTTGATATGTTACTATTAAGATAATAAATCATCTCTATTTGAGAGTTATTCATTCTCGTACATTTTAGGTTATTGAACAACTATCCTTGTTAGTTATTTTATAGATAAATTTTTATTATCTAGTCTCATGTGTCATAAAAATCAAGAATTAATTTGGTCTGTAAGTATTTATACTTGTAGCTTTGTTACTATCATACTCATTTAATTAATATATACTTTTCTTAAATACATTCCAAAATAATAGTACCCTCATGACTATCCTCTTGATATGTTACTTTCAAGATAATAAATCATCTCTATTTGAGAGTTATTAACTCTCGTACATTTTAGGTAACTACACAACTATCATTGTTAGTTATTTTATAGATAAATTATTATTATTTAGTCTCATGTGTCATAAAGATCAAGAATTAATTTGGTCTGTAAGTATTTACATTTGTAGCTTTGTTATTATCATACTCATTTAATTAATATATACTTTTCTTAAGTTTTATCAGTGAGAACCATATGAGTAAAAGCAACTCAAAAGAATTGTCACTAGTTTATGATTCATAATTTACTCATGCAAATCTCTATGATTATCTTTCATTATTATCATTAGTGATTATTTGACTCACACACTAAAGATAAATCATTTAGAATAATGTTCTATATAACATTTTTTATAATTGAGAATTATTTCTTCTAAGATATATATAATAGATTAACATATAAAAATATTCATGCATTTAGTTTTATAAGTATTATATTCATAATAATTAACATATCCAAAATTTTCAGTTTAAATGTATATGTTTATCTCATATATCATGGTTAAAAAGAATGTCACATCATTCTTATCATATATGTGAGTGAACATCATGATTTATTTATCATTATCCACAATAATAATCTAATATAAACTCATTAATAGTTAAAATTTTAATTTAAGTTATATTTAATTACATGTCTATTAATTTTCATAATTAAACATAAATTGATATATATTCATTATTATAAAAATTATTTTTATATCACATAAACTAAGTCATACAAATAATAGATCACATACTAGTTTGATATAAATTTCCAAGTCTACCTTAAAGAGTAAGGTTTTAAAGTTGAACCCCTCAATTTATATGGATTAGCTTATATCTTGCATCTCTTATTTGTTTATGGAGCTTTTAGAAAGTATGAAATTTACCAATATGATTTGGTTGGTGTGTCTTGACTTTCTCATGATGCATATAAGAAGAAGAAGAATACTAATCCTTCTTAATTTCTATCTCTTCCTATTTTATATATACTCGGTCATTTTTGCTTTGCTTTAAGCAGAAAGTTATGGTTTTTAGAAGAAATACATAACTTTGATCTTCATATCTTGAGCTCAAAGTCACAACTTCAACAAGTGATTACGAATTTGAATATATCTCAATCTTTTGGTAATATAGTCATGATGTTTGATAATATTTATGACTTGTGCCTAATATCTCTATAATACAAAGTCATGGAACTATGAATGACTATGAATTTAATATTTGTTTCTCTTATTCATCATATGACCATGATGTTGAAAAAGGATGTGGTGTTGTGATAATTCTCTCATGTGCATAATATGTCCATAGTACTTGGAAATGACTATGTCACAGAAATATAATTTTTGTGTCTTAAGTAATCATGTTACTATGACTTATCTCGACACTAACTTTGATTTCTCTCATATATCCTTTTACCGTGATATTGTAAAATGACTATGATATTGGCAATTAACATAAACATGAAAATCATAGTTTTGTTTTGTTTTTTTTTTTGAAAATAAGAGTTTCGACCATAGGTAATGGTCATACTTGAGTAATATCTTTTTTATTATTTTGTATCCAAAAATCATAGTATTGAATAATGTCATAACTTTGACCTGAGTAGTTTAGGTTCTATAATTTTTTGTAGCTCAAAAGTTATAGTTTTGTAAAAAAAAATAGTAACTCTAATTTGAGATTATTGAATCATATTAAAGATAAAGTTATAATATTAGAAAGTGACTATGATTTTTAGTATCAATAAGATAATTAGTTACTACAATATAAAATTTATGTCGAAAATATTTTAATTATTATGAGATAAGTATGACTACGATTTCATAATAATATCACAGCAATAAATAATATATTATATAATGAAAAAATTATGTTAACGAGGTAGTAGATTCATGACATACAAAGATTACCACGACCAATTAGATGCTAAAACTATGTGATTTTTTATAATCTATCCATAAGTCAAACATCTCCAAAAACCTCTCAATTTTATCAATATTCATCAAAATTTACTAAAACTCTAAAGTAGTGAAATTAATCCATAAATTTTTTATTCTCATACTTACATACAATCTAAAAGTACCAAAATATTCAAGAATATTAGGTAATTTGAATAGCGAACAAGTATATTTCGTTGAAAGCTCTACTACTTCAAGCTATGAAGTAAAAGTACCAAAATACTGAAGGTGAAAGCTCTTTACAAATTATAACAAGCACCAAGAGCATGTGACAACCAAATTGACAACTACTTCAAAATAAATGGCTTCAATAAATCTCCTATGAGTATGCTTAATGTATCAAAATCAAAGATTGAGATTCTCGATCATGTGCATCTATGGATCATTTGATCTTCACTAGAAGCAACTTATGCATATTTAGTGAATTTGAGGTGATATGCATGAGGATCATGATGTACTATCTTGGTATTGAAGTTAAGTACAAAAGAATATAATTTTTATTTTGTGGTAAACCTATGCAAAAGAGGACTTAAGAAGTTTGATACAATATGGAGTCAAGATGTCTAAACATGAAGTATGTAAATTGTAGATCTAATATTCTTTAAAAGCTCGATGGTAAGCCTATGCTACCTAACACGCAAGATGTTTGATATCCTTCACACAATTATATTGGTTAGTCACTATAATAAATCTCCTAAAACATAGATTTTAATCCACAGAGAAAATTCTTTGCTATCTAAAAAATGCAATTAACTGTGACTTATTTTAGTTAGTTTCTAATAATAACAAACTTGTTGGATGCAACAAAAGTGAATAGGGTAGTGGCATAGAAAATTTTAGGAGCATTACTAAATTTGTATTTTTCATGAAATATAATGTTTTCAAAGAAATGTCAAAGGAATCACCAATAGTCATCTCATGTATTTGTCATTCAATTTGGCATAAAAATTTATTGAATGAGATAAGTTTCATACAACAAGAACTAAATAAGGTTTGTGTTGATAAGAAGTTAATCATTGTTTTAGCAAAAAATCCATTATACAAAAAATTCAATATTCCATGTTTGAAGTATTCACATTAATATTCATTACCAATATATAAGAGAGTACATTGTTTGAAAGGATATGCAAGTTGAATACGTGAAGTTACAAAATTATGTTGCAACTATTTTTTTTATAGATTGGCAATGAAAGACTTAATAAGATTAATGAACTTACTAAGGGGTCAAAAGATCAAATTTAAGAATGCTATTAGATTATAAACTTGATTCATTATAAGAGCTTAAATACAAACCAAATTAAAATTGAAGTCCATAATCTAGAATTTTCTAAGATTTAATAGCCAATTAAAATTTTATTAGAAGATTAGAGAAGGATGAATTGTCTGATTGTTATACATTTCAATTATCTTATCTATGTAGCATAGAATTATTTGTAATTTTTATAATATCTTTCCCCCATTTGGTCTAGGTTTCAAGTTGAACACACCCTTTTTAATTAAAACTTTATTTCTATACATGTATATTACACATATGATATCTAATTTCTTCCATAACATATTCATTGCCATCTCCTAAAAAATATGATGAAATGTGCTAACATTGAGATACTGCATAATGGTAGTGGCAACTTTCATGTGCACAACCTCCCATTAACCAGCAATCAAATACTTTGATTTCATTACACATCTAACCTGACCATACAACTCTTTGATCATTAACATGTCCTAACCCATTTTTTTTAGATAGATAATGGGTTGAATTTTTAACTTTATTATCCTCAAAGAATATTGATCTTCCATATTTACAACATCAAAATTCAACCAAGTTTCAAATCAATCACAAAAATAACCATCACAAACAAATATAATAAAAATTACTTTGATACTACTTGTTTGGATCGAAAGTGGTGGTTTAGACAAAATTGACTTGTAAATTAAACAGATTTTTTGTTTTCAAAAAATTACCAATTATCAATACTTAAGTTAATGTTCCCCAAAAAAAGTATTTAAATAAAATTATCTTCACTTGTATGAAAAACACAAACTAATATTATAAAAAAATCAATTGGAAAGATTGTTTGCACACCACATGAAAACCTATTATTGTGGATAAACTAATATCCATTAATTTGTAAAAGGATTCTTTTATAAAAGAGAGATAGAGATTAATCTTTTTGTACTTGTTAAGTTTCCTATTCTACTTCTTATTGCAAGACAAAAAATGGAAGGAATCAAATCAATAATATATATAAAGGTATCAATCACTCCCAAAATCACATACACTTTTGTTTAACACTTCTTCTGATTGTTGGAATATATGCGAATCTTTCCCTAGCTTGTAAAGTAAATTTCAAAATTGTGGAAAACCTAATGGCATAGCAAAGACATTTGATGCCTACTTCGATGTTGATATGAAAAAAAAAATATTATCTTATCTTGAATATTTTTACTTGTGAGATAATAATCTGTTTTTGGTGTATTTATTACACTCATGAAACACTTGATTAAAATGTGATGAGGTGCTTGATTGTCACAATATAGCTTAATTGGTCATGAATGATTAGCATTGATGTTATTTAAAACATATCATAGTCATGTCACCTCATAGTAGTTTGATGCCATGAAGCAATATTATGCTTTAACACTTGATTGTGAAATCTTGATTTGTTTCTTTTGTTTTCCATTATATTAGCGAGTGCCTAAGAAAAATGTAGTAATTCATGGTTGACTATTTAATATTCAAACTATTAAAAATTCTTGTATATCTTGATAATTTGTGTTGAACATATAGAAATAAGATTATCATGGATCGATTTCATGACTCTAGAGTTTTGATAGATTTTGTTGAATCATTTCATGAAATTAATAGAGTTTTAGAGATATTTGGCTAAGGGGTAGAGTATAGAGATTAGTATAGTTTCAATGTCTATTCGTAGCAAAAATATTACCTATTTGGTAGTAATAATAAAAATTTCTGATATATCTATAAATTATAAGTATCAATATATTCATTAAGACTGATATATCTATCATTGATTGGTACTCATATACAAATATACACCGATATATCTTTGATATATCCGATATATCTGTAAAATCTAAGTACCGATATATCCGTAAAAATCGATATTTTAATCCTTGTTTGGTAGTAGAAATCTTTGAATGTCATGATCATACTAACTCATTAGTATAATTTTTTTATTATACAATATATTTTTTATGACTATGATATTATTATTGAGTCATGATTATACTTATCTTTTAAAATTTAAATATTTATGATATTAATTTTATGGTATAATAATCAAATATCCCACTAATATTAAAAGTTTTGATCATGTCCTAGTGTCATGACTTTATCTTTAATAAGACTTGGTAGTCTCTAGTTAGAGTTATTTTTTATAAAATTATGACTTTTAAGTAACAATAAATTATAGAGTCGAAACTACTCAGACCAAAATCATGATAATTATTTAATACTATAATTTTTAAGATACAAAATATTATAGAGAGTATTACTCAAGTACAAATATTTTTTAATGCTGCAACTCTTGTCATCAAGAGAAGAAAAAATTATAATTTTTATATTCTGACTAATTATTAGTTCCACAACATAATTATAACACTATGGTGATATAATATATATGAGAAGTGAAGATTAATACCATGGTCACTCACAACATAGTGAACACTTGAGACACATGAAATCCCAATTTTTGTGTCAGGTATTTTATAGTGTCATACCCATATTATACACATGAGATCTATCCATAGTACCATGGTTATTTCATAGCACTATGATCATATGATGATCAATAGAGATTAATGCCAAAGTTGTGGGTATTTTTTAGTGTCATAATTACATTATGATATCAAAGGCTATTCACAATTTCATGATTATTTCTAGTACCACAGTTCTATATGAAGAATAAGAAAGACAAATGCATAAAGTTATGACTACTTCTTAGTGTTGTAATTGTGTTACAAAGATAGTAGGTCCAATTCACCATCATTGCCTAGTACAGTGAGTTTGTTTAATTAAAAAATTGTGATATATTCTAGAGTGTCGATTATTTTCTAGAGTCACAATCTCAAGTTTAATAGATGAAAGTAAAAATAATCATTTTCTATTGAAAGCTATGACTTCCTACTCAAAGTAATATATAATTTTTAGAGCATACAAGTAGAAGAAAGAGAAATTCTAGGAGATCTATTCATTCTTCTTCTTTCTTCACACAATAAGAAAGGGCCATTATTAAAGTACCAAATCCTAATGGTGAATTTTTTAGTCCTTATGGGTTCCATAAGCAAGCAAGAAATATAAGGTCTAATTCTAATCTTTATAATTAGTGAGCATGGTTCTCAAACACCCCTCTTTAGGGTAGATCTGATAATTTCTATCAAAATAATATATAGTCTAGGATTTATTTAACTTAGTTTATATGATGTGACAATAATTTTATATTAATAGAAATAATTTGATGTATTTTGTGTTATAAATATTATAGGATTAGTTATTATATAAAACTTGATTTAGAGTTTAATTATTAGTAGGTTTATGTAATGTTATTATAGCAGATAATGATAGATAAATCATGAGACTTAGTCATTCATATAATAAGAAGAAAATGATAACTCTTCTAATTTATATTGTGCTGTGAGTTTGTTAATTATTTTGAGTATGATTCTTATGAAGTCAAAGTATAAATAATTTTATATTCTAATTCATTGTATACATTTTAAAAGAATTGATTATCGATTGAGATAGATATTATATATAATATTTTCTTAATAGTTTTATATTTAGTATGTGTCACATTATTACCAAGAAAGATAAGGATAGATAATCCTTAAGATATACATAAGAATGTTGTGACTCATAAAGTGGTGATAGGTTTTATGAGTTACTTTCTCTCCTATAGTTCCCACTAGTGAAACTTGAGAAAAACATATATTAATTATATAAGTATGATACTTATGAAACTAAAAATATAAATGTTTTCAATTTATTTCAATTCTTACTTTTATGACATATGAGGTTGGAGAATAAGAGTGTACATATAAAATAACTATCAAAGATAGTTGATAAATTGCCTAAAGATTATAAAATTATGAATGACTCTCGAGTAGAGATGATTTATTATCATAGTGATGATGTATTGAAGTAATAGTTATGAGTGGATCATCATTATGATGAGTTTAATATTAATAACCATCTTGTATTCCATTAGATATTGAGTCATTACACAATAATCTAATATTTATTTTGTGTCTAAATGTAATCTAATTTGAACTAATTTGAATATACATCATATGAATTAAATGAATAAACTTATGGATTTAAGATTGATTTATAATCTAAATATCTATTTTACTAGAATTAAATTATCTCATTATTGAATAATTAAACTGCAAATATAGTTTTTGTTGCATTGATATCTGAAAAAAAATCTTATTTATTATTTGTATGATTTATGTACTTATTGATTTTTATTGGTGAGATAGTCATATCGATGAGCTTTTAGGATACTGGTTAACCAAAAAAATTAGACAAAATAACAATATTATAATATTGATCATTATGTATCTTGATGCCTAGCCGAATCCCATAACAAATGCTATTTAATTGCATTGGGATATTTGTGGAATGAAGGATCCCTATCCTAAATATGTTTGATGTATCATAATGCTCGATAAACCACTTCTAGATGTGAAGAATGAGATTTATTCATGTATTGGCTAAGGATGTGTACCACATATACAAAGTCTAGTAGTATAATGGTCAAATATATTAGCCTCCCAAAAAAATCTCTGAGAGGAAGAAGGATCCTTGATGGGTTTGCCGTCATGTTTACTAAGTGATAAGTTCTGCTCCATTGGAAAATTGATGAGCTTATCTCTTAAATATCACACATCATTTAGAACTTCAAGTGCATATTTTTATTGAGGGAGAGTAATTTGAAAAATTTCATGAGATGAATTCTTATTTATTCAATATATTGTAAATTAGTTCTGAAAAGTAATATCTTTCCCATAAACTAAGAGGGTAATAATTGAGTCACCCCTAGTTTAGACAAATAAATAGTGGTCAAATTTATATTGATGGAAGTCTACATGTTTTTGAGCTATGGATAACTTGATGAACTATTGACAAGAAACTTGATTAAGTCCATTTAAGGACTTGTATTACTTGCATACCCATGATAAGAAGAAGATAAGAAGAAGAAACTTAAGGACTTAATCAAGAAACTTGATTAAGTCCTTTTGTTTGAAACAATGAGATAAGGACATATAAACTTGCTCATCAATGTCACAATGGAGAAAAACATTATTGACATCAAGTTGATGATGATGTCAATTATTTGTAGCTGTCATGATAAGAAGAAGATGAGTTGTGACAAGTTTTGTAATTTGAGCAAAAGTTTCTTGATAATCAAAACCTAAAATCTAATTATAGTTTTTTGCAATCAGATAAGAAGAAGTAGATTATGATGATGATGTTCAAAGTCATCATGTACAAATTATTGAATCTCTTGATCAATATGGAAGATATGTACATTCTTGGTTTGAAACATTCACTCAATTCATTCCAAAGTGCAAAAGTATTATTATCTTGTACTATATGCTTTGTTCAATGTTAGGTAAGATGGTATTTAGAATTCATTCCTTCACAAGGAGATTGCATCGAATCAACTTTTTGATCTCTCATGTAGATCTAGAAATATGTTTGGCATAATACCATTGATGAACTCATCTTTTAGTATACTGGTTAGAGCATTGAGTATGACATGACTCTAGACATGATTATTTTCTTGTGTCAATATTTGAGTCATGAAGATTAAGCATGGTTGATTTTAATGATATTAGTAGAAGAAGTTGCTTGAATCTTCAAAAATATTTGCTAGTAGTTTCTCATTCTATTTCACCATTAGAGTTGGTGGTGAAAAACAAGATAAATAAGTTATAGTTATTTGGTAGGATATGTTTTATCTTTATGATACCATGAAAATATGTTGGGGTGGAAAGATTTATATTTATTTAGTTGTAAATGAGTTCTAATATAAGAGAGATACAATGCAAAATTATTTGAATAATTGTCTTGGTTCTTATTCTATTTTATATTGCAAATGAAAAAATGAAAAGAATCAAAATTAGTAATATATACTAAGGTGTTACTACAAAAATCTTATACACCTTCTTTGATGCCACATTGTAGAAACTTTTTATCTGTACTTTCTACATAATAGAATTTATAATTCTTAGATCACACGTGTACACAAACTACAAAGGGTACACCCAAACAACACACATGTTGTAACAAAAAGAAAACTTCCAAAATAATACTCACAAAACAACAAAAATTTCAATGAAAAAACCTAGATCAATGGGGATAAATCACATGCTAAACTTAAAAGATTTAATGATAGATTTATTTTTCTATTTTTTCATGAAAAAGATGTGGGGTGTGAGAAAAAAAAAAGGATACAATGAGTAGTAGTTCATGAAGATAAAAATTTCATCAAAATATTTTTATGTGTGATAGAAAACATGCTTGAATGGAATAGTTTTCAAGAGATTATAGGATTTCTATCATTGTGTCTCAAACTGATGCAAAGTCAGCTTAAAGATAAAAACAAAAAAAAACATTAAATTTTTTTCACCAAGTTTATTATGAAAAATCAAACATTATTTTGTGTTGCACTACAAAAAAATTCATCATTTATTTTTGATCTTATTAAAAAAACAATCATTTGATAATCTATTTGATATCCAATGTGCTTCATTTTTATGGGCAAATTATGTTATAATTCATAAATCATAAAATATTTTGATCTTTTGAACTAAAATCTATTTATTTAGGATATAGTTATATTATGCTAAAAGCTTATATATCATTAACTCCAAAAAATATTTTTCATTCACATCATATCCACTAATCTGTGCATGTGTGTATACATATTCATTTGGGAATAAAATACATGTGATTGCTATGTGAGAAGTAAATATGACAGTTGGAATGAATTTAGGTTGACTAGCATTAGAATTCAAATACAACTTAAGGAATGAGCCAATTATTGAAGTCTATGTAGATAGCAACCCACAACAAAGACCATATTTGGGAATCATTTTAGTAGCAAAGGCAACATAAAAATGACAGCTGGAAGAAGGATCAAGAAGAAGGGCATGGTGTGAGATGCATAATTAGTGGAGTTTTGTATGGAAATAATACATTTAAAATAAAAAATATAAAATTTAATCTTAGTTTCAAAAATATGCCCAAATTAGTGCGCCTGAAAACAACATGGCAATGACCGTCGTTGTGAACAGTGGTCATTACCACGCTGTTGATTTTTTAAAGTCATAGGTCGGCGTTGTGAATGACGTCTATTGAAAATATTTAGAGATCTCATTAGGCCCCTCGCCCCTCTCTTCCCACCCCTCTTCCTACGCTCATCTCCAGGAGCTCTTTTGTGGAGCTTCTAGAACTCCAGCGAGCTCGACATGGAGTTCGAGGAGCTTCGTCGAGCTCGCTGGAGCTCACTGGAGCTCGAGGAGCTCTAGTGAGCTCCTTCGTGGAGTTCGTGGAGCTCCACATCAAGCTACAACGAGCTCCATGTCGAGCTCGCAGGAGCTTCGTCGAGCTCCATGATGGAGCTCCACTTCGAGCTTGCTAGAGCTCGAGGAGCTCCACGAAGGAGCTCACTGGAGCTCCATTGTGGAGCTCAAGGACCTCCAGTGAGCTCGATGAGCAGCTCGAGGAGCTCTAGCGAGCTCTATTTCGAGCTTGACGGAGCTCCACAAAGGAGCTCATTGGAGCTCCATCGTGAGGGCTTTGTGTAGTTGAAGGAAGTTAAAATAAGGTTGGGCCACCATGATTACTTAATGTGCTTTAATAAGGAACTCAATATAGCTAAACACTCCAAAATGTATCAAGGGATAATACCAAATGGGAGAAACTAAAGTTGCCTATGAAATAGTTAACCCCAATCCAAATAAAATAAATATAAAAAAATGGACTCTTTAATATGACAATGAGGTGGATGAACATCCATGGGAAATGTAACAAAATTTAGAGGATGCACTAGTGGGCAGCAGCTTTGAAATAAGTCTTATTATCTTCGTCAATTCAACTAATTCTGAAACATTTCATATGATGGCCAAGCATGAGACCACATGTCTGGAAGTTTTGAATGATGTGAGAAGCAATAATAACTTTAATAAAAAGGACTAGAAGAAAAACTTAAGCCACTATGTGAAAAGTCAAAGAGGTTCAAGGTTTACATGCGAAATGAGCAGTTTCTAGTTTGTGATAAATGTTTATTTGAGTTATCATATCCTTCAAGGAATTAGTTTCAAGGTTGACATATTTGTTCTACCAATTTAGTGATTGGATGTGGTTATGGGAATGTAATAGTTGCAAACTTTTGATCTATGTGAACATGATCATGATGCTTTGATTATGGAATTTCATTGGCAGGATAAGTGTTAAGTTTTTCAATAATACACACATATACCACACCAAGTTTCATTCTCATAGTTGAATGCTCTAGTTTAATATGACATGGTGAGAGAGGCCTTTACTCTAGCCATAGTTGTCAAAGATGATAGGATCGAGCCCATTGTGGACATTGAGATTGAAAATTACAATACTATATGCAGTGGAAAGGAAAGAAGTAATTCAGAAGTATCAGACAATTTTTGAGGGACTAAAGCACTTGCCTCCCATTCACAATGTTGGTCACTGAATTCACTTGCAACTTATATCATTTCTAGTGAATGTGAAGCCTGGTAGGCATTCTTATTTTCAAAAGGATATGATGGAGAAGAGCATCTAGGAAATATTACACTGTGGGGTTATTCATCACGGTACTAGCCTTTACATTCATTGATTTTGTTGGTGAAAAAAAAAAGATGAGAGCTAGAGATTTTGCATGGATTACCATACTTTAAATGCCCTTACTATCAAGGACTGATTCATCATTCCAACAATTGATACAATATTGGATTGACTCAGTAGAGCAACAATGTTCTCCAAGTTGGACTTGTGTGTAGCATGAGTTTCCTTCCATACTCATGAAGGTCACTATGCGTTTCTAGTGATATTATTTGACTTGTCAAATGCATTAAAAACCATCTATACTATTGAGAAAGAGAGAGAGAAAACCTTGTCACCAGATTGAAGTTCTAATATAAGCGATGTCAATTATCCAATTATATTCAATATTCTCCCTCAAGCTGGAGCATATACGTCATATGCACCAAGCTTGTTATAAATATATTTAATCCTAGGTTCTCTGAGAGATTTAGTGAAGATATCTGCTAGTTGATTATTTGAATTAACAAAACTTGTAGCAACACATCCTGATGCGATCTTCTCTCTAATGAAGTGACAATCAACTTCAATATGCTTGGTCCTTTCATGAAAGACTGGATTGGATGTAATATGTAATGCGGCCTGGTTATCACAGATGAGTTTCATCTCTTCATCCTTTCCAAATCTCAACTCTCGAAGAAGATGTTTCAACCATATGAATTCACATGTTGCCAAAGCCATAGTTCGATACTCGGCTTCAGTGCTAGATCTAGCCACTACATCTTGTTTCTTACTATTCCAAGATATTAGATTATCTCCAATAAAAACACAGTACCCTGAAGTGGAACGTCTATCTGTGGGTGAGCCAGCTCAATCTACATCTGTGTAACCAACAACTTGAGTATGACCTCTGTTCTTGTACAACACACCTTGGCCTGGTGTACTTTTGATATATCGAAGAATGTGGATTACGGCATCCCAATGGCTATCACATGGTGACTGTAGGAATTGACTAACAATACTCATAGGAAAAGAAATATCTGGACGAGTAATGGTGAGATAGTTCAATTTACCTACGAGTCGTCGATATCTCCCAGGATCTCCTAAAGGCTCTCCCTGTCCTGGTACAAGTTTGACATTCAGATCCATATGTGTGTCTACCGGTTTACAATTTAACATACCGGTATCTTCCACGATGTCTAAAGCATACTTCCTTTGGGAAAGGACCACATCGGAACTGGATTGAGCTATCTCAATTCCCAAGAAATACTTGAGTTTCCCCAAATCTTTGGTCTGAAAGTGGGTAAAAAGATGTTGCTTTAGTTTCTGAATACTATCCTGATCACTGCCTGTAATGATAATGTCATCCACATAAATAACCAGATAAATACACTGCCCCAAGGAGTTATGATGATAGAAAACTGAATGGTCTGCTGCACTGCGAAACATGCCAAACTCTTGAACAACAGAACTAAAACGACCAAATCATGCTCGAGGAGATTGTTTCAAGCCATATAGAGAACGACGTAACTTGCACACTAAACCAGACTCCCCCTGAGCAACAAAACCAGGAGGTTGCTCCATATAAACTTCCTCGGCAAGATCACCATGAAGGAAGACATTTTTAATATCCAACTGATAAAAAGGCCAAGAACACATAGCAGTTATGGAGAGAAGCAGACGAACAGAAGCAATCTTGGCAACAGAGGAGAATGTGTCAGCATAATCAGAACCATAAATTTGAGTATAGCCTTTAGCAACTAAGCGGGCCTTAAGGTAATCAACCTGACCATCAGGAACAACCTTAATTACATAGATCCAATGACAACCAACTGTAGATTTACCAGAGGGTAAAACAACAAGATCCTAAGTGCCATTAGAGTGTAGAACAGTCATTTCATTCACCATTGCCTGTCGCCAGCCTGGATGGGAAAGAGCTTCATGAGTGCTTTTTGGAAGAGAAACAGAGGATATAGCAGAGACAAAAGCAAAATAGGGTGAAGATAATCGATGATAACTCAAAAAATTGTAAATAGGATGAGGATTACGAGTAGAGTGATTACCTTTCCGAGTAACAATGGGTAAGTCATCAGGAGAGTGTGGAGCCGGGGCAGGAGAAGCCGAAGGGATAGGAAGTGAGTCAGCAGGTGCCTCAGCAAACGGGAGAGGAGCATCGACACGAGGGCGACGATGATAAACCTGAAGTGGTCGAGGAGGCACAACATCAGGTGAAGAGACAATGAGAATGGGCAAGACTGTAGAAACAAGAAGAGACTCAGAAGTGGTGGAAAAGAATGGTGAGTCCTCAAAGAAAGTAATATCAGCGGAGATAAAGTAGCGATGAGTCTCAAGAGAATAATAACGATAATCCTTCTGAAGTCTGGAATATCCCTAGAAGAAATACTTCATGGCTTTGGCTGAAAGCTTATCCTGTCCAGGAGTGAGAATATGAACAAAGCAAGTACAACCAAAGACACGAGGAGGAAGGAAATAAAGTGATTGGTCAGGGAAGAGAAGGGAATGATGAGTATGACCATGTAAAACAGAGGAAGACATACGATTAATCAAATAACAAGTGGTAAGAACAGCGTCTCCCCAAAAACGAAAATGAACATTACTATGGAGGAGGATAGTACGAGCTGTCTTAATAAGATGTCGATTTTTGCGTTCAGCTACCCCATTTTGTTGAGGAGTATGAGCAGAAGAAGACTGATGAAGAATCCCATGATGAGACATAAATGAAGTAAAGGGGGATGAAAAATATTCCCTGGCATTGTCACTGCATAACACACGAATAGAAATATTGAATTGAGTTTGAATTTCAGCATAAAATTTCTGGAAAATAGAGAATAACTCAGTTCGATTTTTCATTAAAAATAACCAAGTACATCAAGAATAGTCATTGATAAAAGTGACAAATTACTGAAATCCTAAAGTAGACGCAGTCCGACAAGGACCCCAAACATCAGTGTGAACAAGCTCAAAAGGAGACTTTGTCCGATTATCCAAACACTTTGGGAACGATACACGAGTGTGTTTCCCAAGCTGACATGACTCACACGAAAGCGACGACAAAGTGGAAAAATGAGGGACCATCTTCTGGAACTTGGAGAGACTAGGGTGGCCCAAACGACTGTGAATGAGGAGAGGAGCATCGGTGGAAATGCAAACTGCAGGAGATGAATCCGAGGTGATGTAATAGAGGCCTTGAGACTCACGTCCTATGCCAATCATCTTCCCTGTACTCTGGTCCTGTACGGTCACAAATTTATCAGAAAAGGTAATAGAGTAATTAAGAGTACGAGTGATTTTGTTGATGGAAATAAGATTAAAAGGACATTCAAGAGTATAAAGGACAGAAGTGAGAGGTAGAAAAAGTAGAGGAAGGGCCAAACCAATACCTTTAGCCACAGTTTGAGAACCATTAGCTAAGGTAACAATAGGTAAAGCAGAGGTAGTAGTAATAGAGGAGAAAAGATCCTTATTACCAGATATGTGATCAGAAGCTCCATAATCTAGAATCCAGGGTCCAAGAGAAGATGTGTGGGTAAGGCATACTGAGGCATTACCAGGCTGGGCAACAGAGGCAACAGAAGCCTGAGATGCCTGAGATGCGGAGGAGCTTGGAGGCTGAGGCAGCTGAGAATCAGAGGACTGGACCACATGGGCAGTGCGAGGAGGCCATCCATGTAATTGATAGCAACGATCACGAGTGTGGCCAAGTTTATTGCAATAGGTGCAATGAGGACGTTGGCCCCTACTTCGGTTACCACTGCGGCCTCCTTGAGTGGTAGTGCGAGAAACTAACACAGAAGAATCTGAAGTGCTATCTGATGGCAAAGTCTGAGTGGACAAGATACGAAGGAGGCGTGCAACCACATCATCCAAGGACGGAACTGATGAACTGCCAAGAATCTGATCGCGGACAATCTCAAGATCCGGACGGAGGCCAATAAGAGTAAGGACCATGAAGAACTTATCAAGTTGTGTTTGTTGAGCCCCAACATCAGAAGTAAGAGGCATCACAGTCAAGAATTGCTCCTTAAGAGAAGCAATATGACCAATATAAGTAGATAGATCCAAGTCCTGTTGGCTGAGATGGACAATAACAGAAGTCACCTTATAAAGACGCTGGGTATCATTCGTGTATAATCCTTTGGCCTGAGTCCAAAATTTAAAACAAGTTTTGTAGGCCCGAAGATGAATAAGAATCTTAGGATCAACTGATTGCCACAATACACTACATAACCGGACATCTATCTTTCTCCACTGTACGCGGTCAACCTCAGGGATATCTGTCTCATGTGTAACTAGGTGATTTTCATATCATTGACCCATAAACCATAGTTCAACAGAAGCTGATCAGGAAAGATAATTGTCACTGCCAATCAATTTCTCCGAAGTAATCATAGGAGATCCAGATATAATAGAGGGAAAAATGGAAGTTTTAGCAGCCATATCTACTTCAGATTGAAGAGAGCCCTAGTACAACTTCAGATTGTGGCGTGGCAGCACTCGAAAGGTAGAAGAACACTTCCGACGGCACGTGCAGGGCTCAGATGGGAGAACCAGGGATGTAGGGAGGCTGGTCGGCGTCAGACGAGGCTGGAGGAGGAATTGCGTGGACCATTTTCTGGCTCCGGTGCTTTGGGAAAAAATGGAGATCCCCTCCAGATGCTCCTTGCGGTGTAGGCGGTGTCGGAAAAAGACGTCGCCGGGGAAGTTCGCCGGAAAATTTTTCCGGCCGACCGGAAAGCTTTGGGAGAGAATTAGGTTTTCTCCTTTGGCTCTGATACCATGTTGAGAAAGAGAGAGAGAAAACATTGTCACCAAATTGAAGTTCCAACATAAGCGATGTCAATTGTCTAATTATATTCAACATATACTACCATGAATCACATTTCAAATCTTATCTTCGCCAATTCTTCATTATGTTCTTGGATGACATATTGGTCTATAGCATGAGCTTAGAGAAATATGAAAAACATCTTCGAGTCATATTACAATGTCTAATAGAAAATGGATTCTATGTCAAAAAAAAGGGAAAAAGCAAGTTTTTCTAGAGTACTATAGACTACCTCGGTCATATTGTATCAAAAGAAGGGGTTCAACCAGACTCATCCAAAGTAGAAGCAAAGATCAGGTGGACACAATTGAAAACATTGAAGCAATTGAGGGGGCCTTAGGTGCTAATTGACTATTATATGTTATTTGTGGCACACTATGCATCCATTGCCGATATGCTCATAAAATTACTCATGAATAATAGTTTGCATTAAGGGAGTCAGCCACTATTGCCTTTGAGGAACTAAAAAAATCAAAGATAGAGACCCTCATGCTTTGCCTTCTAGATTTCACTAAGGCCTTTGTAGTTGATTTGGATGCAGGGTGATCAAACTTATTTCAGCAAAAGTGGTGAAATAAGAGTAGTTATTGAGATGATGACCAAGTAGAGACAATAGCTCTTAGCCTCTGGGACATTATTTTATCATCTACACTAACTCTATTTTATCACAAATATTTGTGGATCTTCTATCATAATTCATTCAAACTCTAGATCACCAACATTATTTTTAAAATTATTGGGATGCCAATTTATAATTGAATATAAATATAGCTTATAAAATTATGTTCTTGACTATTTATCACAACACAAATTGCATAATGCTCAGTTTGGGGCTTTTATGTCTATGTGGAATTTTGCTTTTTTTTTGGAGGAGTTGCATAATGGGAATGAAACATGTAGCAACTTACAAGAGTTAAGGAAATGAATAGTAAAAACAAATATGATTGACTTTATATTTTTCTTGTCAAGATGACATGCTTCACAAGGGAAGGTTATTTTCCAGTAAGAATTCCAAGTTGAAACATTAGTTTCAAGAATCCCTCACATGGGGTTACGCATGAGTAGAGAGGACTTTTATAAAGATGGGTACAAATTTTTATTGGGACAAAATGTGAAAGGAAGTTAAAAACTTGGTTGCTAGATGTGTAACTTGTCAAATTATCAAGTACTATACCATTATCCTAGCAGATTGTTACATCCATTAGAAGTTTTTGGGAAGATTTGGCTCTTGATTTTATTGTGAGATTGCCAAACTCAATGGCAGATATGACCATTCTTGTGGTAATTGATAGAATCTAAATATGCCATTTTTTAGCTTCTAACCCGCTAATTATATAGCAATTAAGGTTGTGGAGCTTTTTTTTTTGCTAAATGCTCGTCAAGTTGCATGGGCTTCCCTACACTGTTGTCTATGATAGAGACCTTATTTTTATGAGCCAATTTGAAAGAAGTTTAGATTGATAGACACTTGTTTGAAGATGAGTTTTTCATACCACCCACAAACTGATGGGCAAACTAAAGTGTTAAACTACTTTTTAGAATAATATTTGAGAGCATTCATAGATGATAATCATAAACTTTGGAGTTCATACTTGGCCCGGGCTGAATATCATTATAATACTATTCATCATTTTGCTATTGGAATGATATTTTTTAGGAGCTAAATGCTCATCCCCTCCATTAATTACTACATATGTAAGAGGCTCTATAATTGTGCAAGCAATGAATGCTACACTTTTCCCTCGTGATGCATTACTGCAATATCTGAAACATAACTTAATACAATCTTGGAACTACATGAAACTCATGGTTGACTCTTGACATAAAATAAAGAGATACAGAGATACAAGTGGGTGAGCTAGTGCTAGTTAAGTTGCACCTTACCAAAAATTGACTATCACTAGTTAGAAATCAAAAATTTGTCGCCAATACTTTGGATCATTTCGAATCATTTCTCATGTGAGACTCGTGTCTTACATCTTAGAGTTACCATTAGGAAGTTGGATTCACCCTACCTTTCATGTCTTGCTACTTAAGAAGTTTGACAATTATAATCCATCAACTAGCTCTCTACTTCTAGTTTTGAGCAGAACAAATCAATCACAACTAACTCCTTTGGAAATCATAGCTTCAAATCCAGGGGCACTCATGTGTGTGGAAAATCTATGAAGCAAATTTTGGTACAATGATTCCATAGACCATTGAATGATGCTACCTTGGTCAATTTTAAGATTTTTTCCTAGATTTATAAATGATCTTACCTTTGAGGAAAAAGTCATTGTTGATAATGAAGGGAGTGATAGTCGGTCATAATTTGAGCTGACTTGTATCAGAATTCAAGAGCAACTTAAGGAATAGGCCAATGCTGAAAACCATGAAGAGAACAACATAAAAAAACTAGATCTAGGGGCACGAAGTTAAATTGCATAAACCTATAGGCTAGCTTGGAGGATATGAGTAGAATGGAAAACTTAAAAAACTCCCTAAGAAAAATTTAATAATCTTAAGAAATTTAGTACTGATTTGAAAATGTCGTATTTTTCTTGTATGTATCAAAATGAGCGGATATGAAGAGGAGAGATATTTTTAAAGAAAAAACATATATATTATCAAATATATTATCAAATATTTCTAAATAAAGAAAGTTGAGCTTCAAAAACACAAATTTCGAATATTCTTTTATAATTTTTTTAGAAAAATTATGTTTTGATATCCTAAATCAAAAATAATTATATTTTGATATGCAACACACACACACACAAAGTATATATATAAAAGAAAATAAAATAAAGAACATATTTTCATTTTAAAAAAAATACATGTCAGACCGATACCTAGTTCAAGCCTTGACCCTTTTCTTGAATAAAAAATATGGGTCATATTGGGATCCAATCTGAGCTGATGCAATTTTTTTGGATTAACAAAAAGGGTTAGATCAAGACTGTCAAATCCTTACCTAATCTGACTCATAGTTTTTTTTTTTAAACACTAAGGGTCATAATCTAATTTTTTTTGCACATAACTATTCATTTAAAAAAGAACTCATTGTTTTGCATTGAAGTATATATATATATTCTTTTTTTTGTGGACTGAAGTATTATGAGTTTTAATACAAAACTAATAATTTTGCATGAAGTATCATATAATTTCTTTTTTTTTTTTACTCCAATAAATTATTTCCATGCTTGAATAATTATAGGAGGGGTAACAATGATGGGGCCATTTCTCAAAAAGTTCTTCCCATCAGTGTTAATGAAGGAATCAGAAACTAAATTGAACATATATTGTATGTTTGATAGTCAGGCCCTCACAGCGTTCACTTCATCACTCTACATAGCAGGACTGGGGGCATCACTTTTTGCTAGCCGCCTTAATGCAATTGTAGGACGAAAAAACACAATTGTGCTTGGTGGTTGTACATTCCTCATTGGTGCTTCCATAAATGGAGCTGCAGAAAATATTACAATGCTCATACTCGGTAGAATCCTACTTGGATTTGGAGTTGGGTTCACAAACCAGGTTAGTAACTAATTGAAAAAAAAAATTAAAATACTTTTATTGTTTTTCAATTTATCGTCATTTACTTTTCATTTTAATCAAGGCAACTCCGATCTACCTCTCAGAGGTGGCACCACCAAAATGGCGAGGTGCATTCAACAGTGGGTTTCAGTTTTTCATTGCAATTGGAGTCTTATTTGCTAATAGCATAAATTACATAGTTGCTAAATATAGTTGGGGTTGGCGTTTCTCTCTTGGTTTTGCTGCATTCCCAGCTATCCTTATGACATTTGGCGCTCTCCTCATATCTGATACTCCAAACAGTCTTGTGATACGAGGCATGATTGATGAAGCTCGCTATTCTCTTATAAAAATTCGAGGCTATACAAATTCACATGTGGATGCTGAGCTAGCTGATATCATACAGGCTAATGAAGCATCCAAAGTAGCTCATGAAGTGCCTTTCGTGACTATATTTGAGAAACAATATAGACCTCATTTAACAATGGCAGTTGCCATACCTTTCTTTCAACAAGTTACTGGGATTAGTGTAATTGCATTCTACGCGCCAGCTCTTTTTGTTACAGCTGGGTTTGGAAATGAATCATCTCTAATCATGGCAATCATATTCGGAATAGTTAATCTTGTGTCAGTTCTTATGTCTTCTATTGTTGTTGATCGCTTTGGCAGGAGATTTCTATTCACCATAGGCGGCATTCAAATGTTCATTTGCCAGGTTTGTTTACTTAGTTCATCTTCCAAAATATATATTACTGATAATTCAAAGATACGTATAGTTACATCCATCAGTTGCAAAAAAAAATAATTTTCTGTCACTTCATTTTGTTTTTATGACCATGTTTTTTTACATGATCATGTAGTTCCGATTGTTTATATATTATGCATATTTTTTTTTTTTGTTCAACAAAGTTTGGTATCCAATTGAGTTGAGAGAGTTAAGAGAGTGAGTAGAGGGTATACAATTGAGTTGAGAGATACTCTTGGGAAAAATTACATGGCCAATGATAGTGTTATGATGGGTGTTGCACAATCAAGTATTCCCATATTTAAGGGAGAAAACTATAAATTATGGAATATCTTTTTAAAATCTATTGAAATCTCAAATTTTTTGTGACTTAGTAGAACATGGGTATACATAGCCTGATGGAGAGAACATTCTACAAAATAATAAAAATAAAGATCCCAAGACATTAATGATTATTCAACAATTTCCCCAAATATTTTCTCATGGACCATAGTTGCAACCATAGTGAAGCAAGCAATGGCTAATTCTGCATAGTTAATTTCAAGGTGATTCAAGGGTCATCGTTGTGAAGTCGCAATCATTTCGACATGATCTTGAAACCTTGGTCATGCAAGGTGGAGAATCAACCGAGAATTTTTTATGAAGATCAATGATAATAATTAGTCAAATGCAATCAAATGGCGAGTAGATTATTGATAATACCATAGTAGAAAAGGTATGGAGAAGATTGACATCAAAATTTTATTACATCATCATTGCATAAAAATATATGGACTCATCAATTTTTTTATTTGATGAACAATAGAGTCTTTTCCGACCCATGAGTCAAGAATAAATAGAACAATTAAAAATAATGATCAAAGCTCATTTTAAGTTAAGGAAGCAACCTCCAAAATTGGAGAAGTTGAAAGATTCAACAAATTAGGGTCATGAAAGAGGAGATTTTAGTGACCGTGATCATAGTAGAGGAAGTGGAAAAGGTTTAACAAATGAGAAAAAAGGAAATTCAATGATCATATAAACAATATGACCATTATTCAATGCTAAAAGCTAAGTGTTGGTATAAAGATCAAGAAGTAAAATATGCAACATAGAATGATGAAGAAAGTATGTTTATATGACTTATTTTAATGTTAATAATATGTCAATTGATGTATGGTTTGTAGATAGAAGTTACTCAAACCATATGATAGGCACAAAATCCATGTTTAAAGAACTTGATGAAACATAAAAGATGAAAGTGCAGCTTTGAAATGAAAAAAAATATAGCTAGAAGGGAAAGACATAGTAGGCATTGAAACCATCTATGGTAACGTAAAAGTATTACGTGATGTTTAGTTTGTATCTAATTTGGGATATAACTTGCCTAGTGTGGGATAATTAATGATTGGTGGAGATTTAATCATACCTTGATTAATAACAACATGAGTAAAACAAAATGTTTCAATGGGTAATTTCATGCATCAGGAATAAAATTTTTGTTGTTGGTAAATATGACTGCATGCTACGGGTATTTGTGATATGAGCATCTCAATATCCAAAGTTTATAATTACTAAGTGATAAAAGTTTGATTTTTGGACTACTAAAGATTAGTTTTATTATATTATGTGAAGCATACATCTATGAAAATCAAACTAGAAAGTCATTTCCGATTAGAAAGGCTTAGAGGATTTCAGAGTTTCTTAAATTAATTCATGCTAATTTGTGTGCATATGTAAACTAGATCTTTTGGTGGTGTCATCACCTATTTCTTTTTATCGATGATTATAGTTGCATGAGTTGAATTTATTTCATAAAATATAAGTTAGAAATATTTGAGAAATTCAATGGCTGAGAAACAAAGTGAGTTGTATCTGAAGATTTTGATCTTTTCTATGAACAAGTTGATATTCATTGGGAGAATTAAAAACTTATTATACTCTGGAGAAAAATGGCTAAATTGAAAAGAAGAATCAAATTATAGAGGAGATGTCAAGAAGCCTGCTACAAGCAAAGAAACTTTCAAATGAATTTTGGGCTGAAGTTGTGGCTACATCAGTCTATTTATTGAATCTTTCTCCCATGAGGGTTGTCACGAATCAAATTAGATTAGAAGTTAGCATGCTATAAAACTATACAAGAATAAGTTCTTATGGTCAATGAAGTTTCCTCACCATTTGGTTCCTCTATGGCATCATTGATTTTATAACCTTCAACATCTCCAGGTTCTCTATCCACACAAAGTCGAAATTCTTTGCCCACCCTTGAAGATTCTTTTGATGAGGCATCACCATGATAGTTAAGATCTTTGATTGATATTTATCCATCTTATTAGTTAGCTTTTATTATTTTAGATCTTATATCCCTTGAGGAAGTTACCAAAAAAGAAGAATGATAAAAAATAATGATGGAATAATACAAAATAAATGAAAAGGATGGAACATAAAAAATAATAGACTTATTGGAAGGAAAAAATACAACTGGTATGAAATGGGTATTCAAGGCAAAATGTGGTGCAAATGAAAGCATACAAAATAGAAAATCTTGTTTTTTGATGAAGGATATGCACATTATTTTGAAGAAAACTTGTCTCAAGTAGTTTGTTTTGGAATTATAAGAAATGTCTTGATATTAGTTGCATAATTACAATAACTTACACAATTAAACTAGGTTGTTTTGATTAATTTTGATGTCAATTTGAGATTTTCAAGAGAAAGTTTATGTAATGACTAGAAGGATTCAACATTAAAGGCAAAGGGAGAGAAGTGTACAAGTTGAAAAAATATTGTATAAATTAAACCAGGCTCTTCGGACTAGCTATAGCAATCTTGATGGATACTTAAAGAAAAATAATTTCATAAGAAGTGAGAATAAGCCTATTTTGTTCATGAAGAAAGGAGTTTACTATACAAAAACTTATTTCCTCATTGTTTGTTTTTATGTTTATTATATCATTTATACAAGCACCTCTAAGGTCTCTATCTCTTGTGGATGATTTTAAATCATATATGTTGAGTTTGAAACATTAGATATGAGTTTATTATTTTCTTGGACTTAAGTTCAACAAGTAGGGGATGAAATTTTAATTCTCCAATGAAAATATGTCATTGATCTTCATAAAAAATTTGGCAAAATTAAATGCAAACCTATGACTAGACCCATGATTGACTGAGAAATTATAGGGTGAAGATATGGCTGAAATATATGATGTTAAAAAATTTTAAAGCTTAGTTGGAAACTTAATTTTTCATTCTTACACAACCAAATATTTCATTCTCTTTTAGTATAATTTCTAGGTTTATGCAATATTCTTGAAAGTTAGTTTATGGACAACAATTGGATTTCTTTGGATGATAAAATGATATTTCAACAAATATTTTTAATCTTTGTATAGAGCGAGCAATTACTTGTTGCTTAATGAAGCAATCCACAATAACATTATCTTCCTCATAAGCTGAATATGTTGTAGCTACTTTAATAGATTGTCAAGCTATTAGATAAAGAAGAATGTTAGCCAAACTTCAATAAAAGTAAGAGGTAGCAATTAAGATAGTTTGTGATGATATAGCAAAATCTATATAAAGAAATCTAGTATTCATTACAGAACAAATCATATTGTTATTTATTTTCATTTTATTTGCTATTTGGTTATAAATGAGAAAATAAATTTGAAATATTATAGTACTCATGAATAGGTGGATGAAATATTGACAAAGTCTCCAAAGAAATAGAAGTTTGTGTTGGTTGTTTTTGCTTTATAGGGTGTATGCAAGTTTGAATCATGGGGGAGTAATAGAGGATAATTAAGTCACAAAAAGTTATGTTCCAATGACAAGGAAGTTGAATTGGTGGAATGTGAAATACGTAACCTTTGGGGTATTGGTTTTATCCTTACTAGCTACTCTCTATCGCTGGGAAGAGGTTGTGGTTGCCGTGTCATTCCCCGGGGTCCGAGTGGTTGCCCCATGACTTAATTGTGCCGGGGGTTCCATATGGTAGCAATACTAATTACATAAAGTTATATTGGTAGGTGAAAAAAAAAATAAACACTGGTCACAATGGTTTTTTTGTCACATTATTTTTTCTTTTATCATCAAGTCAATTTTTTTTCTTATATCACATTGTTTGGTTTCATTTTTTTTTTTTTTGTATTTTGTAATCATTTTGTAATCATGTTGGTTTCATTTTTTTTTGTCCTAATATACATTTCTTTTTTCTTTCCATGTACTTATATTTATTCATTGATATGTATGTTCAAATGTTCCTAATAAAGATATACATGTATAGGTCATGACAGGGTGTATATTGGCTTATACGACAGCATTTGCAAGCAAACAACATATTCCAAAGGTCCATGCCATAGCTATAGTAATTCTGACGTGCATCTATGCTGCAGGGTTTGGATGGTCTTGGGGACCTTTAAGTTGGCTTATTCCAAGTGAGATATTTCCTATGAAAATTAGATCAATAGGCCAAAGCATAAGTATTGCTATTGGTTTTGCAACAACATTTGTCCTCTCGCAAACATTCTTGACAATGCTATGTCACTTACGGTTTGGGGTTTTTTTGTTTTTTGGTGGTTGGATTGGGGTGATGACCATTTTTATCCTACTTTTGTTGCCCGAGATGAAAGGAATTTCACTGGAGGCTGTGCGCTTCGTGTGGCAGCAACATTGGTATTGGCATCGTTTTGTTTCAGTATAGGCATAACAAAATAAATCATGACATTTGGATTATAGTCTTATGTATAATTGAAGGCTCATGGTTTTCCAATGGTTATGGAAAATGAATTTCTATTTTTTTTTTACTGATATTAAATTGCCTAATATTATTTTATAATTTTTTTTTTGTTTTCATTGAAAATTGTTATCTATGAAAAGAAAAGTATATTTCTTATAAATAACAAATATAACTCTATGAATATAGAAAGCAAAAAAAGTGATGTAAATGCAATATTTCTAATTTTGTTTTCATGTATTTGTTTTTTATTCTTGATAAAAATTAGTAAAAACTTATTTTTCTGTTTTTTTCTAAATATATCAAGAGTACTGTTGAATGAATATTTTTTTTTATGGAACTCGTGTTTTGTTTTTTTGTATAACCATAAATCATAGACAATTTTTGTAGATTGATGGTTAGTTAGGTACAGTTAAAAGTATAAACAAATTGAGTGAAAATGGATTGTTATTATCTACATTATAATTGTACATGATTTGTGTTATGTATATTTAACATTAACAATCACAATCCAAGAATCAAAATTGTAATTCCAATTTTAGAATATGCAACTTCAATGCTAATAGATTATTTGAGTGGTTCAAGATTTTTAATCTTAAAATAATCATTGTGAAACTTCTTTAGATCCAAAATAACCTTTTGATTTTTTTTTCTCATTAAAATCATATCAACATAAATCAACACTAATAATAAAAATTCTCACAGGCCCATGTGAATAAGGAGTAATCAATGTTGGATTGTTGAAATCTAATTTCTTGAATCACATAATAGGCACTTTGGAACCAACTATAAGGTGTCTAAAGCCATAGAGGGACTTGTGAAGTTGAGAAGCCATATTATCTCAGTTGATATTAACACAAATAAGGGAGCAGGAACATTTGTACTTCCACAAGGAGTTCACTATGAGTAAAGATATTTTGTATATTCATCTAATATAGTGATAAATCATAAACCATAATAACAAATTATAAGCAATGGACAATATTTAACATGGAAATTAGGGCAAAATTTATCTTTGTAATTAGTGCCTTCGCATTGTGCGAATCTTTTGGCAACATGGAAAGCTTTGTGATGCTCAATAATGTCGTTAATAATATACTTTATCTAGATGTCCTATTTGCATTATATGAGATGTTGATTAGGAGGTAAGGGAACCATGAACTTTCACTATCCTATAAGGGCTTGAATTATAGAAGTAGTTGCAACTAATGAGTATCATGACATGCTTGTTCATAAATTATTGGCTCAACTAAGTGAGATAAATTAAACATATATGAATGATGTGTATTGGACATCCTAGAGTAAGAAACATACACGTCAAATATTTGCTGTTGGATATGGAGGAAGAAGTGTCAGGGGCTAAGAGAGTAGCATGGTTAGATTTGTAGTTGTGGAGGTTGAATGGGGATTGGTGAGGTTGAGCAGAGTAGCAAGGTTCAACGACATTGGTAGTGTTGAGCCATTTTCCAGAGATGAAGGATGAAGGTACAATGTGTGAATGTGATTTGTTGGAGCAAACATTAGTGGGATTGTTGTCTCCATAGTTGGATATGGGATAGGGTGAGAGTGGTGAGGAAGTGTCGGGGGTAGTTGCTGTCAAGGGAATGAAAATTGGATAGGCATTATCAAGTGGTAAGAGGGGGATTTGTTGCTTGTGCTAAACAAGTGGAGTGGTCTATAATGATTAGGCGATTGACATGAATAAGACAAGTGACATCCCATGAAGAATGAAAAAGTTTTCAAGATCATATATCTAATAATCTTTTTTGCCTAGGGGGTACCCATGAAAAATACACTGATGCACACAAACATCATATTCATGTGCGGGGGAGAGATTGGTTGCATAACATAAGCAACCAAAAACTTTAAGATGAGAATAAATTGGTGGTATTTTATGTAAGACATGAAAATTTTATGAGAAAGCAAAAGTATGAGAAAGTGGCTCATGACGTAATAAGCAATTTGAACACTCTCACCCCAAACTTTTAATGGTAGGTTAGCTTGAAATTATTAGGCACAAGATACATTCAAAAGGTGGTAATGTTTATGCTCTACAACTCCATTTTGGTGGAGTCTCTATACATAGCTTTGTTGAAAAATAATGTCTTTATTATATGGAGTTTTAACCTAGCAAAAGAAAGATTTTAACAATGAGTATTGGATTTAAAATTTATAAGATGGATCCAAGTAAAAGAAGTCAAGTTATTGACAATTACTAGAAAATAACATGCCCTAAGTTTTGCATAAAAATCGTGTGGTCCTCAAATATCACACAATGAGTTAAAGTAAAATGATTTTATAGTCTTTATCAAACTAGAAGTAAAATATAGATGAGTTTGTTTTGCTAAAAAAAAAACACTCAAAACATGATTGGAATTAAATATAATTTCTAGAAAAGTTTTGGATTTGGTGCAAAGAGGTGCAATATATGGGATGTCCAAGGTGTTTGTGCTATAGATTAGCATTGCAGGTGATGTGGTTGACCATTAAAATGTTTGTCCAAGTGAAGCATCATCCTTTTTGTATTTGTCTTGCACAAAAAAAAATCAGTTAATTTATTGATATCTTAACGGATCCATCACTTTCATTTGTAGCTTGTTCTCAATTAAGTAATCAAACAAAATCATGAAATACTTTAATTTTAGTTCATGTAGCTGAGAGGTGTGATATGTGATCTTTTGATCTATTATCAACAATCAAATATAATGTCAAATGTATACCATGTTGTATATTACTATACATATCACATTTTCAATAGTTAATTTTTACCTTGAAGCATAGCAATGACATGCTTGTATTCTTTAGTGGTGAAGGTTGCACCTTCATTAATGGGTTTCTTTTTTCAATCCAACAGTGTGGATAGTGGTAAGCATTTCCATGACATGTTGTATATTACTATACATATCATCTTTTTGTGAAAATCTATCCTAGAGATCACCCCACAATATAGTTATTGTGTTGGAGAATGCTACATTTGCGAGTGATGTGTGGGGTGGTTTGAATAAGAGATCCAATTCAACATAATATGGAGGCGTCAAACTAGCTAGGAGACCCATCTCATCTCCATGGTTCATTATGTGCCCGAGGGATAAAGTTAATGTTGCATAGGCTAGCCCATGGATCACTCATATTTGTAATGGATCCTCGAGTTTTGGACCCATGCTAAGGGATGAATTGCACTCCAGTGCAGAATCATGCCCTGACTTGGGTCTGGCTAGTACTTGCTTGTATCTAGATTATTCTGATGTGAGCCAATATGACTTGTGCATAGGCGCAAACATCTCGGTATTGGTCTTATTGGATCATGCATGTATTTGAGTCATTTAGATCTAAACTAACATGGCTCATGTCTCAGTGCGGAACCATGCCTTGACAAGGACTTATGCCTTGACAAGGACCTAGATATATATATATATATATATATATCTAGGTCATTTCGACCCAACATGACTCATTTTATAACCTTTTACACCATATCATGACAATAATTCCACATGGGAAATTTGATCAGCCCAAGTTTATTCACTACAATGAGGCTAAAATGCATTATGTGGTTTCATCGTCCATAATTCTTTCCATTAAATAGTGTGTTAACAAGGGAGAGTCTTGATATATTGAAATGGTGTATGGAAATTGGGTCACATTTTTGTTTTTCTCCCTTTGTTTTGGTTGGAAAATAATTTATGGTTTCTGATTTTTCTAAGGTGTCAACAATGTCAAGTATGTTATGGTGTTTTGAGGTTTTTTTTTAGTAGAAGGTGGTGATTTACAAGCACCATAATTACACCTATGATACCATAAAAAGATTTAGTGAAAATTGATTTTGTAATCACATACATCATGATTATAGATGATTAGAGTTATATATTTTTAACAACAAATCTAGTCTAGGTTGATTATTGAAGACTTGAATATGATTTATTCAAGTTCATTTGAACAATAATTCTTGCTCAACATATTTGATTGTTTTCACACATAAATAAATATGACATTATAACTTCTAAATTTTTTAATTCTTTAAAAAAAAGATTTGTGTCGGTTGAAAATAGGCATTTGCTAATTTTTAATAATACATAAAAATATATAAAAAACAATATATATGATTTATGGAGGATCACTTTAGATGATTAAATATATGAAAAGACTTGATTTATTTTTGAAAAAACTCAAAATATACTCTTAGATCATTGCCTATTACTTGTGCAATCATTCTACACCATTTTTTATCTCATATGTTATTCCTAATCCACTCTAACAAACTCAAACTTTTTGTGCTCCAACATTAATAAGAAGAAGCAGAGGAGGGGAAAGAAGAGAGAAGATGAAGAAGAGGAGGAAGAAGAAGAAGAAGAAGAAGAAGAAGAAGAATAATAATAATAATAATAATAATAATAATAATAAATGGAAAAGGAGGAGGAGTAGGAAGAGGAAAAGGAAGAAGAATAAAAAGAATAAGAAAAAGTAAAGAAATGGAGAGGGAAGAGGAAGAAGAAGAGGAAGAAAAATAGGAAGAAGAAGAAAAATAATAATAAAAAGGTGAAGAAGAAGAAGAAGAGGAAGAAGAAGAAGAATAAAAAAGTAAAGAAGAGAAAACAGAAAAAGAATAGAAAGAAGAATGAGAACAAGAACTATATGAGAAAGAGGAAGAAGAAAGAAGAAGGGGAAGAGGAATAAGAAGAAAAATAGGAAGAAAAAAAAGGAGAAAATGATGAAAAAGGAGAATAAGATGAATAAAAAGGAGGAAAAAAAAGTAGAAAAAAAGGAGGGTAGAAGAAGAAGAAAAAAAGGAAGAAGAAGAAGAGGAGGAGTAGGAGTAAGAGGAAGAAGAAGAAGAAGAAGAAGAAGATGATGATGATGAATAAGAATAAGAAAAAAAAAGAGGAAGAATAAGAATAAGAAGATGAAGAAGAAGAGGAAAATGAGGAAGAGGAGGAGGAAGAAGAAGATAAAGAAGTAGACGAGGAAGAAGAAGAAAAAGATGATGATAAATGAGAAGAGGAAAAAGATGAAGAAGAAAGAGAGAATATGATTATGAAGAGGAAGAAGCTAAAGAATAAAAAGAAGAATAAGAAGAGGAAGAATAAGAAAAAGAAGAAAAAAAGGATGAAGAAATAGAACAAAAAGAAGAAGAAAAAAAGGAAGAAGATGATGAAGAGTAAAAATGACAAAAATAAGTAGAAGTAGAGATAGAAGAAGAAGAAGAAGAGAAAAAGAAGAAAAAAAAAAGAAAAAGAAGAAGAATAGGAGGAGGAAGAAGATGATGATGATGATGCTGAAGAGGAAGAAAGACTAGAGGAAAAAGAAGAAGAAGAGGAAGAGGAAGAAGAAAAAGAAGTAGAAGAAGAGGAAAAAGAAGAAGATAATGATGATGAAAAACAAAAAAAAAGAAGAACAAAAAAAAGAAGAAGAGAAAGAAGAAGAAAATCTAGAACAAAAAGAAGAAGATGAGAGAAAAAAGATGAAGAAGTAGAACAAAAAGGACAAGAATAAGAATTTAAGATGAAGAATAAGTTGAAGAAAATGAAGAAGAAGAAGAAAATAAAGAAGTAGGAGAAGAAGAGGAGGAGGAGGAAGAGAAAGAAGAAAAAGAGGAAGTAAACAATAAGTGGATGAATAAGAGGAAGAAGAAGAAAAAAAAGTTGCAAAAAAAAGAGTAAGAAGAATAGGTAGAAGAAGAACAAGAACAATAACAAGAAGATGATTAGAAAGAAGAAGATGAAAAGGAGTAAGAAGAAGAAGAAGATGAGGCGGAGTAAGAAGAAGAAGAAGATGAGGGGGAGTAAGAAGAAGAAGAAGATGAGGGGGAGTAAGAAGAAGAAGAAGATGAGAGGGAGTAAGAAGAAGAAGAAGATGAGGGGGAGTAAGAAGAAGAAGAAGAGGAAGAAAAAAAAGAAGTTGAGGAAGAAGAATAAAAAAATAGGAAGAAGAAATAAAAGAAAAAGAAGTAGTGTAAGCATAAGAAGAAGAAGAAAAAGAAGAAGAATAAAAAATAGGAAGAAGAAATAAAAGAACAAGAAGTAGGGTAAGTATAAGAAGAAGAAGAAGAAGAAGAATAAAAAATATGAAGAAGAAATAAAAGAACAAGAAGTAGGGTAATCATAAGAAGAAAAAGAAGAAGAAGAAGAAGAAGAAGAAAAAGAAGAAGAATAAAAAATAGGAAGAAGAAATAATAGAACAAGAAGTAGGGTAATCATAAGAAGAAAAAGAAGAAGAAGAAGAAGAAGAAGAGGTGGTAAAGGAAGAGGAAAAAAAGTAGATATTGAAGAAGAAGAAAAGAAAGAAAAAGTATATGAGGAATATTAAATAAAAGAAGACAAAAAGGAAGAAGAAAAAGAAAAATTAGAATAATAATAACAATAATAATAAAATTAAGAAATAAAAGAAGAAGAAGAAGATTATGATGAAGAAGAAGAAAAAAAAGAAAAGACAAAAGAAGAAGATGATGATGAGGAGGAGGAAGAAAAAAATAATATTAAGAGGAAGAAGAAGAATAATAAGAATATTAAAAGGAGGAATAAGAAGAAGAAGAGAAAAAAGAAGAATATGATGATGAAGAAGTAGAAGAAGAAGAAGAAGAATAAGATTAAGAGGAAGAAGAAAAAAATAGAAATAGATGATTATGAAGAAGAAGAAGAAAAAAAAGAAAATAAAGAAGAATAGGAGGAAAAAGAGAAAGAAGAAGAAGTTAATGAAAAAGAAGAAGTCGAAGAAGAAGATGATGATAAAGAAGTGGAGGACGAAAAAGAAGTAGATGATGATGATGATGAGGATGCAGAAAATGATGAAAAAAAGAAAGATAAATAAGAAAAGGAATATGAAGAAGATGAACATAAAGAGAAAGAGGAATAAGAAAAAGAAAAAGAAGAGGAAGAAAAAGCAGAAGAAAAAGAAAAGAAGAAAAAAAAGAAAAAGATGATGAAAAAGAAGATGTAAAATAAGAAAATGTAGAAGAAAAGAAAAAAGAAGATCAAGATAATGATGATGATGAGCAAGAAGAAGAAGGGAAAGAGAAAGATGAAGAAGAATAAAAGGAGGAGGAACACAAAGAGGGGGAAGAAGAAGAAGACATAAAGAAGAAGTAAATGTAAAAGAACTAGAAGAAGAAAAATAGGAAGAAAAAGAAAAAGAAAAAAACAAGAAGAAGAGGAGGAAGAAAAGGAATAAGAAGAACATGAGGAATAATAATAAGTAAAGGAATAAGATGAAGAAGAGAAATGAGAATAGGAGAAAGAAGAAATGAGGACTAAAATGAACAAGAAGAAGAAGAGTATGAGAAGGAAGAGGAGGAATAAGAAGAAAAAAAAGAATCAAAAGGAGAAGAAGAAGAAGAAGAAGAAGAGATAAAAAAAATAAATAAGAAGAAGAAAAAAAAAGAAGTTGAAGAAGTTGAGAAATCAGTAGAGAAAAAACTACAAAAAAAAAATAAAGAAGTCAAGAAGATGAAGAAGCAGAAATTCAACAACAATGAGAAGAGGAGTAAGAAAAAGAAGGAGAGGAAGAAAAAAAAGAATATGAAGAAGAAGAAGGGAAACAAAAATAAGAAAAGGATGAAAAAGAAGAAATGAAAGAAGAAGAAGAGGAAGAAGAATAAAGGAGGAGGAAGTAGAAAATGAGGAGGATGAAGAAGAAAAAGAAGAAGAAGAGGAAGAAGAAGAAGAAGAAAAAGAAGAAGAAGAGGAAGAAGAAGAAGAAGAAAAATAAGAAGAAGAGGAGGAAGAAGAAGAAGAAGAAAAAGAAGAAGGAGAAGAAGAAGAAGAAGAAGCAGAAGAAGAAGAAGAAGAAGAAGAAGAGGAAAAAGAAGAAGAATAAAAAAGAAGAAGAAAAGATGATGAGCAAGAATAAGAAGAAGAATAGGAGGAATAAGAAGAAGATGAAGAAGAATAAGAAGAAGAAGATGAAGAAGAATAAGAGAAAGAAGAAGGAGAAGAAGAAAAGGAAGTAAAAGAAGAAGAAGAAGAAGAAGAGGAAGTAGAATAAGAAGAAGAAGAAGAAGAGGAAGTAGAATAAGAAGAAGAAGAAGAGGAAGTAGAATAAGAAGAAGATGAAGAGGAAGAAGAAGAAGATGATGAAGAAAAGGAAGAAGGAGAAGATGAAGAAAAAGAAGAAGAAGAAGAAAAGGAAGAAGAAGAAGAAGAAGAGGATGAGGAGGAAGAAAAAGAAGAAGAGGAAGAAGAAAAAGAAGAGGATGAGGAGGAAGAAAAAGAAGAAGAGGAAGAAGAAAAAGAAGAAGAAGAGGAAGAAGCGGAAGAAGAAGTGGAAGAAGAAGAAGAAAAGGAAGAAGATAAAGAAGAAGAAGAAAAGAAGAAGAAGAGGAAGAAGAAGAAGAAAAGAAGAAGAAGAGGAAGAAGAGAAGAAGAGGAAGAAGAGAAAAAAGAGGAAGAAGATTAAAAAGAAGAAGAGGAAGAATAAGTAGAAGAAGAAGTAAATGAAAAAGAGGTAAAAGAAGAACATGAAGAAGAGGAGGAAGAAGAAGAGGAAGAAGTGGAGGAGGAAGAAGAAGAAGAAGAGGAAGAATAAGAAGAAAAAGAAGAAGAGGAAGAATAAGAAGAAAAAGAAGAAGAGAAAGAATAAGAAGAAAAAGAAGAGGGAGAAAAAGAGGAAGAAGATGATGTAGAAGAAGAAGAAGAAGAAGAAGAAATAGAAGAGAAGAGGAAGAAAAAAAATAAGAAGAGGTAGAAGAAGAAGAAGAAGAGGGAAGAAGAAAAAAAAATGGTTCTTTTTTTGAAAAAATGCTCTCAACTTCTAGAGAGAGAGAAAGTACAGTTCTAGAAAGAGAAATCCTCTATTTTTGTGTGAAATAGCTCAATTTGAAGCCAAAAATTGATAAAATGTATTCACTCTTCAACAAAAAATTATTCTCTTCAATTTATATGGACCCTGTGCGATTGTTTCCAAAGTTTGACGTAAAATATGGTGAGCCAGCGATGATATTTGAGATGGAGGAGATGAAGAATCCTATTTGCTCTATTCAACCTCACTCTAAAGAGAAATTTTTTCATGGCAGACCTCACTACAGAGCCTTATCTAATTTTATTGCTTTGTTAAAGCTTCGGCATATAGTAAAGATTATGAACTATGACAGTAAACACATACTATTCCTGCTCAAGGAAGAGGATGTCTTCCTTAGAATATGGCTAAGAGGTACGTGGAGCATAACAAGTTATTAAATGTGTGTTTTCAAGTGGGAGCAAATCTTCTCTCTATACGAGGAGTCCTTGCAACCATTGGTACGGGTTTCATTACCAAAGCTCCCTCTTCACCTCTTTAACAAACAATTTATCTTCTTGATAGCACTATGTTTGGGTAAACCATGGCTACTGGACGATGCCACAACCTGTATGACCAGGTCGAGCATGGTGAGAATTTGTGTGAAAATTAATCTTAAATCCCCCCCCCCCCCCACACACACACACACACACACACACACACAGAGTGTGGGTGTGTAGCGATCTCACTAATGGATTTTGGCATGAACTTAATTTAGAATCCATGCCTCACTATTGCTTAAATTGTCACAAGCTGGGGCACAGGCACAGTGATTGCATGGTAGGTGGCAATATTTAGGGGGATATAGGTGTCAAACGGGCCGGTCCGGGCCGGCCCGGCCCGTTTTTTAGAGCACGGCCGTGCTTTCGTACCGGGCCAGGCACGGCATGACACGGTTACTATACCATGCCGTGCCTGGCCCGACATGGTTTATAAAAGCCAAGCCCGGTCGGGCCAAATCAGGCCGTACGGGCCAGGTAATTTTTTTTTAAATTTTATAGTTTTAAATTTTAATTTAATTATATAATATATTAAATTATATATAACATTATAGATAATGTATAATATAATAAATTTATAAAATGAAAATTGTTTAAAATTTATTAAATTTACAAAGTTTAAATTTTTTTTATAATTTAAAATAAAATTAGTTTATAATTTATTAGAATTAAATAATAGAGTTATAAATTTTTAAATGAAAAAATAAAACAAAAAAAATAAATAAATCAATAAATTTTGTTAAAAAAGATTAAAAAGTAAAAAAAATATAAGCAAACCAAATGAAAAATGACCAATCAGCCATTAGATACCGAAGGTCCGAACCAAACAAATTAAAATTTTAAAGTAACGTATAAATAAAACATACAATCAATAAAAAATAAAACATCGAAATCAAAAAACAGTAGATCATCATCAATTGTTAATCGACATATCATGAGCATCATCAACCATAACATCAAGATCAATATCATATGGATCATTATCATTAGCAATCAATTCCTCCGCTTTCGTAGTGGATGCAGCTGCAGTCCCTGTCCCAGTCCCAACTCCAGCACGATCATGGATGCTAAACCTCGAATTCTCCCAATCCTTCAAACAAGCCAAGGCTTTAATAATATCTAGATGTAATCTAGATCTCCAATCCAAAATCACGTTCACTGCAACATAAAAAGTAGACTCCGATGCTACGCTCGACACCGGAGGAGTCAGAAGATCCCGTGCCATCCTAGATAGCATGAGAAAGGTGGACTCATATGATTTCCATCTTAGTAATATATCAAGATTCTTAGTATCAGAATATGATAGGATTGAGCAGTAATCAGTATCTAAGTACTGAGAAAGCTCGCTCCTATGTGATGGTCCACCCCTATGTTTCCCCCTCGCTAGCTGAATGGAAAAATCATCATCTCCGAACAAGGTATCCATGTCCATAATCACTATCTACTACTACTATCACCATACCTAGTATCGTAGTATGTGAACAAGTCAGTCAACTTCTCGTGAATGAACCCTTCAGATGGCTCTTCCAGGTTCATGCACAAGGAAATGTAAGTCAGGGTGTTTTCTACCACTTCCACCTTAACCTTAGGGTCCATGCATGTAGTGAGGCAATAAAGAGATAGAACGGTGGACCAGTACATCAAGTACTTGGTTCCCATCTCTGCAACCATATTGCTAAGTGTCGGGTTAGCTCGATACATCCTAAACATGCTACTAATGTTGCATATGCACCTGAGTGCAATGCAAGTCGTGGGGGTATAAACCAACGAACATATGTTCGTCGTGTCATAAAAAATTTTCAGGAATTTCATAAATAAAATTCCCGAAGCCCAGTCAGTGTTGTCAATAATAAGTTCATCACTCTTACTATTGACATAGTCGGATATCACGTGTTCGTATCCAACACATGATTCCAACATCAGGTACGTGTAATTCCAACGATGTCTCACATCCGATTGGAATTTCTTCTTCTTAAGATTCGTAGACAAACAGAGACTACCAAACTCTTGTTGTCTACGAGGAGTGTGAATATATTTTAGTGTATTACGTATATTATCTAACGCGGGAGAATACACCTTCATACCCGCTCGAACAATCAGGTTAATCACGTGACACATGAAATGAAAAATCTTTCCTAATGGTGCGTCTCTAATATTCCTAACAAACATGTTAATTACTACTCAATTATTAGATGCGTTATCGAATGTGACACTAAAAATTTTATTTTGAATTTTATATTCCCTAAAGATTTTCATCATACACTCAAAAATGGCCGGGCTATCACGAGGATGAAGAATCTCAAAGAATCCTAAAATTTTTATATTCATAGTCCAGTTATAATCTACATAGTGACTAGTGAGACATGCATAAGATGATTCATCGTGACTTGTCCAGATATCAGATGTCACGGACACCACTCAACTATATGCCATAAATTTATTAATTATTTTTTGTTTTTCTAACTTATACAATTTTAGTATGTCATTCCTAGATGTGGACCTAGGAATCTTACGATAAGCAGGCTAAAAATATGACTGCATTGTGCGCAATACCCTTGGATCTTCCGAAAATCTGATTAGAAGACCCAACAATGTGATAAGTCTGACCATGCCGTCCCTACCCAACTCTCTAGAGTATATGAAGGGAGTAAACTTTGAGACTAAACTTGATCCAGTCTTAAAAAATACAGTGCCAAGTTGGGTTTTCCTATGATCTAATGGAACATGTTTTTTGGTGTATAATTCGGTCTGCCTCTTAAGGTGCCCAGTCCCAAACGAACTCTTACATGTTAAAAGTCTCATACAATATTTGTACTGTGTCATTTCTTCTTCCTCACCCCAAACATTTTTTTTTTATTTTATTATATTAAAATGAGTCCAAACTACAGAAGTCCTCCTAGTTTTTTATTTTTTAGAAGTTTGAGTTGAGACGACTGGAGAAACCAAAGTTTCAGCAGCCTCAGACCTTTGTGTAATATTTTCATTTTCTAAATTTAAATATGTTTCATTAGTATTTGTCTTTTTTAGGATTTTTGTTAAACAAGACACTTATTTAGAGACTTGATGATAGATTTTAAATTTATCTATTTTAGGTCTAGAGAGAGAGCCTAGAAAGAGAGAGAGAGGAAGAGAGAGAAAGTAAAAAAAAACTTAAAATAAATTACCCGGTAAAGTAGTCAGGTTTATCACGTGCACAGTGCACTACAGTCTAGCTCAAAATTCAAAATCTGAGTTGAGATTCCCGAAAAGCCAAGCCAAATGACGAAATCCCGACTTTTCGAGTCCCGAGAGAAAGGATTAATATTTTTGAGAGAGAAAATATGAAATTTGAGACAATAAATATTTATGAAAAACATAAATATTATAGAGAGGGGGGGGGGGGGTGGATTTTATAGATTAAAGATAATAATTTTTTTTAAAAAAAGTCATTTTTTTTGATTTTTTTTTTAATTTTTTAGGGGGCAGAATCATGAGGACCGTTAGATTCTGCCCCCTAGCCGTTGGAGGTGAGATCCAACGGCAACAATTTAAATTTTTTTTTGCCCATTGGGGGGGGGGGGGGGGGAATCGGGTCGGGGGACCACGGGTCGGGTCTGATTGAACCATACCCGCAGTCTTTTTTTGCGGGAAGGAGAATGGGATGCTTGGCTTGGCATTGACTCGAGTGTCCCGAGTCACAGTGAACCCACCGTGACCTATGTCTCGTGAGGATGCGGGACTATGGGTGCGGGATGCCGGGCTGGGTGTGAATGGTGACTCCGACCGTGCCTACGAGCCATGCCACGGGCCATCGAACAGTGCCGGGTCAGGCACAACACGACATGTGACGTGCCTTACCAATCCACGGCACAGGCCCGGGCACGGGATACTTTCGTGCCGAGTCGGCCCAGGTCCGGCCGAACCGTGCCGTGCCTCGTACCGGCCCGGTCCGGTTGACACCTCTAAAGGGGGAGAGGAACCTTAGCAAGGAAGATAGAAGAGGAAAGGGAGGATGGGTTAAGAAGAGTTACAAGGAGGGAGATCTGGGAAGGGGAGAGGCTGGAGGAGTGGGGGTAGAAGAGGGTTCGAAAGATAGGAGAGGTTTTAGAGAGGTAGGATGGGAGGGAAACAAGGAGAAGGGGAGGTCAGGAGGGGGGGGGTAGAGAAATTTAGAGGATGGTAAAGGGTATGGGGAGAGGGAGGGAGAAGGGGGAGTAAAGGAGAGGGAGGATGAAGAGGTGCCTAGTGTAGAGAGGGGGGTAGGAAAAGGAAAGAGAGAGGAGATTAGGAAATGGTTAGAGGGTATGGGAAAAGGGGGCCGAAGGGGTAGGGATAGAGGTTTTGATAAGTAAAAGGGGGCTGGGAACTAGAGGAAGGAGAAGAGATAGAGCAAGAGTAGTAGATGTAGTTAAAAACATAGATGAGTACAACTGGAAGGAAGATGACCTCCTATCAGAAGAAGAATCCTAGACAGAGCTGGCCTTTTGCTAATAACTACAAGAAAAAAGATAGGTTGAATGCTACCTTGTCCAAGGTTGATTTAGGGCCTCAAGAGCAGTACATGCCTAGATATGTCCCAGAAAACAGGGAGAAAGCACTGGAAGAAAGTAAGAAGCTGGAAAGGTGTCTAGAATCGATTAATTTAGTAAATAAACTAGAACTAGCCCCATTTAGTATAAGTAAGCTACCTAGAAACATGAAAAAATATTAAATATGAAATATAACTCTAAACGTACTACTAGAGCTCAAACATGATACTTTTAAATATGGTTAATAGCTTGTATTAGAATATAAGAGGGGTAGCAAACACCTTGACAATAAATAGAATTAGAGGCTTAATTAAAATTTATTAGTTAAAAATAGTAACTATAGTTGAACCAATGGTGGACAAGAATCAACTAGATAAATATATGAGGATGATAGGCTTAGATAAGGCCTTTTTGAATTCTAATGGTAAGATATGGGTTATGTGGAACATTACAATAGATATTGAGATATTGGCAGAATCAGAGCAGATAATTAACTTTAAATTAGAAAATTAGATAGAGCCAATATTTTTAGTGGTATATGCAAAAAATTCGAAGGAAGGAAAGAATTATGGTGGGAGATGAAAGAATTAGCTAAAAGTAAATTTTCTTGGATTATCAGAGGAGACTTTAACATTATCAGAAACACTAAGGAGAAAAAAGGAGGAAGGAATCCAGACCCGATGGTAATATCATAGTTTAATGAGGCTATTTGTCACAGACTTAGTCTTTTTGCTATGTTCCCATGCAGCACTTAGACAACTTAACCCATTTATTTTGTTAAGTCAGCCCCATCCATGCCTTGCTTGTTATGCCTGACATTTATCCACAACTTGGAAACAAAGAGAATTTAAGAAAATACTTTAAAATAAAGAAAATACTTTATTGAATAATAAAATCTTACAAGAAACTCTCAACTTGGTGGTTTACAAATGAGGCCACCTCCTCCTTAAATACATGCATAGGGAAGGGTCTAGAACCTTTAAAAGTTCCTTATAAGTCTAGAGAATTCTAGAATAATTTAGGATAATTTTTTTCCTTCCATACAAGTGTAGAATTCTTTGTAATCTTCTAAAACATTATGCATTCTTTGAGTGAGGGTGTGACATACTCCCCCACCAATGTTGCAGATGTCCTTGTCGATTTTTTTGCCTAGAACTTCTTTATATGTTCTTGAAACTACCACAAATTGATAGATGGCTCCCAACTAGCTTCACTTCTGGTAGTATCCTTCATTTTACTAAGTATTCCTTGTTGGGCCTAAAGTTGATCTTCCTTAGGTCTCGATCCGCCATGATGTAGTCAACCTTTTTATCATATGAGGTCACTACTACTGTGGGCGCCCTTATAGAGACTTCTCGGCCAAGATCTTTCTTATCTTCGTGATAAGGCTTTAGATTGCTAACATGGAAAACATGATGAATCTTAAATCTGGTGGTAACTCAACTTTGTAAGATACCTTACCAACTCGTCAAAGTATAGGAAATGACCTTCATACTTTCTCACAAGTCCCTTGTGTAAATTTCGAAGGGACTTGAATTGTTGTGGTAGAAGCTTGACAAGCACTAAGTCTCCGACTTGAAATCCTACATGTCTTCTTTTCTTGTTAGCCCATTTCTTCATCCACTTAGCATTCTTTCTTAAGAATGAGCATTCTATATTAGCTTGCTCGTGCCATCCCTTAGCAAATTTGTAGGTTGATGGACTCCTCCCTGTGTATCCTCTGGCTAGGGAGTGAGAAGTCATTGGTTGTTGTCCCATGACTATCTCGAATGGATTCCTCCCAGTTATCTCACTTCTCTGTAGATTGTAGGAGAATTGAGCCACATCTAGCAATTTGGCCTAGTCAGTCTGATTGGCACTCACAAAGTACCTCAAGTACAGCTCTAGTAATGTATTCATCTGTTCTGTCTGCTCATCAGTATGAGGATGAAAGCTAGTAGAGAAGTGAAATTTCGTGCCCATGAGTTTGAAGAGTTTCGTCCAAAACTTTCCAATAAAGCGTGAGTCTCGATCACTAATGATAACCTTAGGTAGCCCCAAATACTTTACCACATTCTCGAGGAATAACTTGGCTGTCTTTTCTGCTATGCTATCTTTAGGAGCTACTATGAATGTACTATACATAAAAAATCTATCTACTACCACTATGATAGATCCATTTCTCTCGGATTTGGGTAGGTTGATAATGAAGTCCATAGTGATACTTTCCCAAGGTTGCTCTGCCATAGATAGTGGCTCCAGCAATCCATTTGGCAAATGTTGCTCCACTTTATCTTGTTGACACACAAGAAAATTTTTCACATGAGTCTCTACATCATTCCTTATCTGTGGCCAGTAGTAGATAGACTCTAGTAGTGCCCTTGTGTGTCGTTGCTCTGGGTGTCCAGCCCATTTGGAGCCATGACACTCATTGATAAGATTCATTCTAATGCTTTCCCACTTTGACACATATGATCACTTTCCTTTTGTGTAGAGAAAATCATTCTCTACCCATAACCATCTAGTCTTTCCCATGTGAGCCAATGTGATGATACTCTTGGCCATTGTATCATGTTGTAACCCCTCCTTTATGAGATCTACCATCTCTCCCTGAGGCTGGCTAGTCATGGATGTTAGCTCTGCTTTGTGGCTCAAGACATCAGCTATGTGATTGGCTATGCCTGGCTTGTACTCTAATGTGTAGTCAAACTCTGTTAGGAAGTCTTGCCACCTTGCTTGCTTGGGACTTAGTTTCTTCTAGGTCTAGAAATAGCTAGTAGCAACATTATCTGTCTTCAGTACAAAGTGTGATCCTAACAAATTGTGTCTCCATGTCTACAAGTAATGGATTATTGCCGTCATCTCTTTTTCTTGGACAGTGTACCACTTCTCTGTGTCATTGAATTTATGGTTTTCAAAAGTTATGAGGCATTTCTCCTGCATAAGAACCCCTCCAATGGCAAAGTTAGTAGCATCAGTGTGTACTTTGAACCCCTTGGTGTGGTCAGGTAGTGCCAATACATGCTCTTTCATTATAGCATTCTTCAAGTATTCAAAGGATTGCTGCCATTTTTTATCTCATGTCCATGCTTTACCCTTCTTGAGAAGGTCTATTAATGGAGCTGCTTTTGCTGAGTATTCCTTGATGAACCACTGATAGTAGTTAATTAGACCCAAGAAAGACCTTAGTTGTGGCACCTTAGTAGGAGGATCTCATTCTCGAATGACTTTGATCTTGGTTTCATCTATTATGAGCTTTCTACCCTTGATGTGGTGTCCCAAGAAGCTCACCTCCTCAAGGGAAAATGAATATTTTTCCTTCATGTATAACTTATTTTGCCTTAGTAGCTGGAACACCTTCCTTAGATGATTAACATGCTCTTCCAAGGTGTTGCTATATATAACAATATAATTTAGATATACCACCAAAAATTTATCCAAAAAATGATGGAATATCTTGTTCATCAGAGTGCAAAATATAGCCGGTACATTAGTGAGACCAAAGGGCATCACTAGGAACTCATAAGAGCAATAATTTATTATACACATGGTCTTTGTCTCATCTCCTTCAACTATCCTTACTTGGTAGTACCCCGATCGAATGTCTAACTTAGTGAAGTACCATGTTTTTCCAAGTTGGTCAAATAAATCAGTAATAAGAGGAATGAGATACTTGTTCCTGACTGTTATCTTATTGAGCACCCTGAAATCGATGCACTTCCACAGTGGTCCATCATGCTTCTTTTGGAATAAGACTGGTGCACCATATGGAGCCTTAAATGGTTAGATGAATCCAACATCCAATAATTCCGTCAGTTTCCTTTTTAATTCCTTTAATTCTAGGGGTGCCATCCGGTAGGGCCCCATTGCAGGAGGTTTTACTCCTGTCTCCAACTCGATTCTGTGATCTTCATTCCTCATGGGTGGGAGCATTTTGGGTAGCTATGGTAGCATTATATATTTGAATTCGTCTAACATCTTCATGACTTCCATGGACATAGAATTTTCCATATGGTCACTAGGTCTTCCTTAAATGTCGTTAGGTAGGTCAACTCATTCTTTTTCAACCCCTTCTTTAATTGCATAGCCGACAACATAAGTATTTTAGCTTTACTTTCGATGATTGTGTGAACAATGCAGGGAGCCCCCTCTTTTAAGATAGCCATCAAATGTAGAAAATGTATAGACACAACTTTTACTTGGTAAAGAAAATTCATCCCGATCACTATCTGAAAATCATCCATGGGTGCCACCGTGAAGTTGACATTGCATTCCCAAGACCCAATCCTCATGGTCACCTAGCAAATTATTCGGTGTGATGGCTTGGTAGTGGAGTTTATTGCCTTGAACCATCATACTTTATTGGATGTTGAGAGCTTGAGTCTCATTGCCTCTTCATTTGAGACAAAGTTATGTGTGACACTAGTATCTATCATAGTCTAAGTAGACATCCCATTCACCTTGGTCTCCACGTATATGAGTTCCCATACTTTGAGGCTTGTCATTAGCTTGATTGATCTTGAGGGCATTCAATATCTACATTGACCCCATGTGAGAGGTATCATTCTCTTGATCAATCTCCCTCTCAATTGTGGCATTTAGGGCATTCTTTTAGGACATTTACTTGCTCAGTGTGGTCCATTGCACATGAAACAATTGGTTTTTTGCTTGAAATCCATGTACTTATCCCCACCTTTGCCTTCTTTGTTGGTAGAAGTTGCTCTTGATCATTTCTTAGCATTATAGTTTTTGTATCTTATGTCTCCACCACCTTTGGCATGGCTACCCTTGAAGGATAACTTGGTTTGAGAAGAGTCTCCCTTTCAGAAATCTATGAGTGACTCTGTTACTACCATGGCCATGACTTTATCTTGGACACCACGTCTCCTCAATTCTTGCTCGGCCCAGCCTTGCAGGTTCATAAAATTGAAGAGAAGTTCTTTCTCATTCATATTAGGAGCATCGAGCATCAAGGAAGAGAACTCCTTGACATAGTCCCGAATAGATCTCGTGTGCTTGAGATGTCTGATCTTTCTATGAGCTATGTATCTCACATCTTCTGGATAAAACTCCTTTTTTATCTCTCTTAAAATTGACCCATGTGTCTATGGTGCACATCCTTTTTTATATCTTCATAAATTTTCTATGCCACCATAGAGTTGCATTATCAGTGAGATAGAAAGTAGTAGTGCGTACATTTGTTACCTCATCAGTTAGTGATATTGCCTCAAAATATCTCTTCATGTGCCACAAATAATTGTCTAGCTCTTTAGTATCTCATTTTTCCATAAAGTGTGAGACTTTGGCACATCTACCCTTTGGGCCTCATGAGTGGATATGACCCGAACCAACAATGCCATCTTATAGATTTCCACTTCTTGTTTCAGCTCATCCTCATGTTTGGTCAAGACATCCATCCTTGATTCTAAGCTAGTGAGCATGTCCATAACCTTCATAAATTTTTCATGCAACACAACTGGGATCGGCAAGCCTTGCATCCCCTCTTGAAGGTCTAGGATCTGCATCTTGAAATCCTCCACGACCTTCTCCATGCTTTGCTCCATGAGATCGAATACCTCCTTGGTGTCTACCATGACAACCTTTAACTGGGTCACTCGATCGTCCAAGCTTGTGAGAAGATCATGAGTCGGCTTTTTTTTCCCTTCCCTTATTGGGATGGTCAAGGTCCCTTCCTTGAACTTGCTCGGCAATTTTTTCCAAATGAGAGCTCGACATCATATCCACCAAGTTACTCTCACACGTTACAACCTCGGCTCTGATACCAACTATCATGGACTTTGTCTTTTTGCTAAGTTCACGTGTGACAATTAGACAACTTAACTCGTTTATGTTGTTAAGTCAGCCTTACCTTCACCTTGCTTATTATGCTTGGCATCTACCCACAACTTGAAGCAAAGAGAATTTGAGAGAACACTTGAAATTAAAGAAAATACTTTATTGAATAATAAAATCTTACAAGAAATTCTCAACTTGGTGGTTTACAAATGAGGTCACCTCTTCCTTAAATACACGCATATGGAATGGTCTAGAACCTTTAAAGGTTCCTTATAAATCTAGAGAATTCTAGAATAATCTAGGATAATCTCTTTCCTTCCATATAAGTGTGGACTTTTTCGTAATCTTCTAGAACATTCCTCATTATTTGAGTGAGGGTGTGACAAATTGCTAGTGCTAACCTTACGAAGGCAAATTTTTAGGGTCAAATTTTATATGGTATAACAACTGGAAGAGGAGAGGGGCAATCTGGTCCAGACTAGATCGAGTTCTATTTAACTAACAATGGCTGGGTAAGATGGGTAGAATAACGGTTAAACATCTAAGTAGGACTTGTTCAGAACATAGCCCGCTTCTGCTGACTCTCCAAAAGAAGGAAGACAGACATAATGGCTTTAAATTTCAAAATATGTGGGGAATGCATAAAGATTTTGACAAGGTAGTAAGAGAAACATGGGAAAAACTAGCTGTGGGTAACCCCATGCAAATTCTAGCACTGAAATTGAGAAGCTTATGATTGACACTTAAATGGAATAAGGAGGTTTTTGTAAATATCTCTAAAAAGCTTTAGGAAGCCGAGCAGAAGGTAGCTACTCTAGAAATAGGGTATGAGGAGAGACTAGATGATGTTGCGAGGACTAAACTTAGTAATGCAAAAGCTGAATTAAGGCTTAGAATGCAAATGGAAGAAGTATTTTGGAAGCAAATGGCAAGAATCAAGTGGTTAAAGGATGAAGATAAAAATACGAAATTTTTTAATGCCATGACAAAAATCAAAATTCAAAAATATAAAATAAAAGGGCTAAAGGCTACTAATGGGAAATGGTTATCGAATGAGGAGGATATTAAAGATGAATTAGAAGAATACTTCAATGTCACATGTGCGGGTCAGGCATGATTAGAAGACGCACATTAATAAAAATGATAGAGAGAAGAGTCATAGAAGAAGATAATAAAACACTAGAAGAATTTCTGAGAGAAGAAGAGGTAAACGAGGTGGTATTTAGCACCAATAAAAGTAGCACTACAGGTCTAGATGGTTGGAATAATGGATTTTTTCAATGCAGCTGGATCATAATTAAAAAGGAGCTAATCGGGGCGATTGCCTAGATTTTTGTGGAAGCAAATATTACAAAAGCATGAGAAAATTCCTACATTTTTCTAATTCCTAAAAAAGAAAATCTATAGAGAGGAGAGGATTCTAGGCTGATTAGCCTATGCAATATGATTTATAAGATTTTAACAAAAATTTTGCAAAATAGACCAAGTAGGATTCTTCCTAATATCGAATTATTCTTTCACATTTTACTAAAAGATTCTTCCTAATATTATATCAGCTGAACAAGTAGGTTTTGTTAAGAATAGGTTGATGATGGAAAATATCAACATAGCCTTAGAGATGATTAAAAAAATAGGAGCTAAAGTAAGAGAGCATAATGTAATATCTGAAACTTAATTTGTCAAAAGCATTTGATAGAGTGGAATGAGATACACTATGTTATCTAATGATAAAAATGAGTTTCTCAGAGTTTTAGATAGATTTAATGCACATATGTGTTTTTAGTGCATGGATAAAAATTCTTATTAACGCGTAGGTAGGTGGTGAATTCAAACCTTCAAGAGGGCTAATGCAGGGAGATCCCCTCTCACTATCATTGTTTAACATATATTTAGAACTATTGATAGTAAATTTAAAAGAGGAAGTAAGAGCAAGAAATTTTCTTGCTTTTAAGCAACCAAGGTAGACATCGATTGTGAGTTGCTTGGCATATGTGGATGATGTCATTATTTTCACAAACACTAGTAGCCGATCTTTGAGAAATATGATGAGGCTACTGCAAACATTGGAGGAAGAATCAAGGCAAAGTCTGAATAAGAGCAAATGTCAATTTATGATAGTAGGAAAATCTTCTGAAAATATAGCCCAAAAGATTAAAAGGGCTACTCGATTTGCACAAGTGAAAGGTACTTTAATATATCTAGGCTGCCCGATTTATGAAGGATTGGTTAAGGAGGAATATTTAACCTTCTTGGTAGATAAGATTAGACGAAAGATTGTGGGATGGAAAGAGGACCTATTAAGCATGGCGGGAAGAATTACGTTAATTACAAACATGTTGGAAGGTTCCTTAGTTCACATCTTAATGTTGATACAACCACCAAAAAGATTATAAGAAAGCTAGAAAGAAAGATGTCAAATTTCTTATGGGATAAAAAAGAAGAAAAAAATAAGCTACACTGAAAAAGATGGGAGGAGCTATGCTACCCAAAGGAGGATGCATGTTTAGGTTTTGCCAGTCTAAAGGATACAGCCAAAGCATGAGCCTGTAAAATTTGGCGGTGGCTGAAAGAAAATGAAAGTCTCCGGGTAGAGTATATAAAGGCTAGGTATGGGCTAGGAAATAAGGCTTTTAAACATCCAAACAATGTTTCAAATAGCTGGAAGTTAATGCATAGACAACAAAGCATTGTTGAAAACCATGCAATTCTGTCTAGTAGCGGGTGGAAATTATCCCTGAATGCATATGGAAGCTTCACGTTAAGTAGTGCGAGGCAGTTGGTGAGAAATAAAAAGACTCCCCAAGAGACATTTAAAAGGGGATGGGAAAAGGAGGTCTCACAGAAAATGAATATCTTTATGTGGAAACTTTTCTCCAATGCTATTCCGGTAGATGTAAATATTCAAAGGAGAGGAATAAGATTAGTATTTAGATGTGAATGCTGTTGTCAAGAGATAGAAAGTGTAAAAAAAATTGTTGGCTATAAACTATGGACTTGTGGAGAATTATTTTCGAAGAGAGGCATTTTCTTCGATTCTATATTTTGACAAACAATACAATGATTTATTTATAGGTTGTCGTTATCCTTCTAAAACTGAAAATTAAAAATCATTATCACCTGTAAGAGTAACCGCCGAGTCTTGACATTTCATCTTCCATACTAAAAACAGATATTTAATATTTATTCAACAAAACTTTCCCATAAACTTAAATACTTCTATCATCTTTCATGCTGAGCAATCTTTTAGAGTTAACAAGTAGTATCGTAGGTAGTGGTTTTGTGAAGATATCCACGACTTAGTCTTGACTTTCCATGTGTACTAATTCTATATTTCTTTCTTTCACTTGATCTTGGATGAAGTGAAAATGAACGTCAATATGCTTGCTTCTCTCATGTTTTACTAGGTTCTTGCTCAACTCAATTGCTAATTTGTTGTCAACTTCTATCTCAGTCACACTAAGTTGTTGTTGCTTTATCTTGCCCAACAAATTTCTGAGTCATATCGCATGACGTACACAAAAAGATGCTGCCACACATTTAGTTCCACATATCGAGGGTGTCACGATTGGTTGCATCTATGAAAGCCAGGTAAACACTATGTCACCCATAAAAAACACATAACCCGATGTGCTTTTCTAATCATTTAAGTCTCTACATCAATCACTGTCGAAGTACCCGACCAACTTGTAATCTGCCGCATTTGTATAGAATAACCCGAGTAGCATCGTTCCTTTGATGTACCATAGGATTCGCTTCAACACCTTCCAATGTGAATAAATTGGCTCCCCCATGAACCGACTTATAATGCCGATACTTAATGCAAGGTTCAGCCATGTGAATGTGAGATAGCGAAGGCTTCCCTCTAAATTCTCATATTTGCTTGCGTCAATTCATTCTCCTCCATCAAACTTAAAGAGTTTTGCACCCGGTTCCATTGGTGTTGAAACCGAATTACAAGATTTCATCTTGTACTTCTTCAAAATCTTTTTTGTATATGACTCCTGGGATACAAAGATACCCGTCTTTCCTTGCCTTACCTCCAGACCAAGGAAAATTTTATCAAGCCCAAATCTGTCATCTCAAATTCCCGTGTCATTGTGTTCTTAAACTTTTGTATCATTTCATTATTATTTCCCATAAAAATAAGATAATCAACATAAAGAGTAACAAATAACATATTATTTTCACTCTTCCTCACATAAAGGGTATGTTCGTAGGGATATTGCTCGAACCCATTCTTTTTGAAGTATGTATCGATACGAGTATTGCACTCCTGCGATGCTTGCTTCAACCCGTAAAGTACATTCTTCAATTTTAGCACATTCATTTCTTCTCTGATTTTCATGTATCCGGGTGGTTGCTTAATATAAATTTTTTCTTCAAGCACACTATTCAGGAATGCTGACTTGACATCTATTTATAATATCGGCCATTTGAATTGAGCAACTTGTGAAATGAGCAATCTGATTGTCTCCATTCTTGCAACGGGAGCAAATACCTCGTCATAGTCGATTCCCACTTTTTGCTTGTATCCTTTTACTATAAGGCTCACCTTATACCATTCTATCTCTTCTTGAGCATTCATCTTTCTCTTAAACACTCACTTGATATCAATGGGCTGAGTTCCTTTTGGCAATTCTGCTAACTCCCATATGTTGTTGCGATCTATTGCTTTAATCTCCTCGTCCATGACTGTTTGCCACTTCTTATCTCGCTCCACCTGTTCAAAACTTATATTCTTAGAATCCACCAGAAGACATACAAGGTGTACCTCATTTATTGAATCATACAAATCTTGTAAACTCCACATTTTGGGTTGTCGTGGTTCATCTTCATCATTAATAGTTTCAGAATTTTTCAATATAGTTGTTGGTATAGCAGTTGATGATTCTCCAACTTTGATGATACCCTCTGTTACTTTATTTCAATCTCATTCATTTGCTTCTTGAATTCGTACATCACGGCTCACTAGAATCTTCTTGCTTTTTGGGTCGAATAGATTGTATCCTTTTATTTTTTCATCATACCCAATAAAAACATATCCTTTGCTTTTGTTTTCAAGCTTTGTTCTTTGCTGATATGGTACGTGTGAGTAGGCCAAACTGCCAAATACTTTGAGATGAAAGACTGTCGATTTTTATCCGTTCCATGTCTCTTGTGGTGTTTGATCATACAAATCGTATGTTGACACTGATTTTGAACATATATGGCACATTGCACGACTTCCGCCCAAAATTCCTTTGGTATTTTCTTACTTTTAAGCATTGACCGAACTATGTCGAGAATGATCCGGTTCTTCCTCTCGACCACGTCGTTTTCCTATGGAGAGTACGGTGTGGTTAAAAATCACCTTATGTCTTGCTCCTCATAATACTCCATGAAAACCATCGAAGTGTACTCGCCACATCTATCGGATCGTACAGATTTGGTGTGTCTACCGGTTGCCTTTTCCACCAGCACTTTGAATTTTTTGAACACCTCAAATGCCTCGGATTTTTCTTTCAGAAAATAAACCCAAGTTTTTCGTGAGAAATCATTAATAAAGGAAATCAAATACCTTTTTCCGCTAAAAGATTCCGGGGTGATTGATCCACATATGTTAGAATGAATCAACTCGAGAGCTTGCTTAGCCTGATATTCTGTCTTCTTTTGAAATGACATTCTTGTGTGCATTGTGAGAACACATTCTTCACAAAATTTTCCCTTGTATTCATTGTCTGGTAGTCCGAGCACAGTATTCTTCTTTGCCAACTTGTTTAGGCCTTTATGATGTAGGTGACCAAAATGGAGATGCCATAGTGATACATTGTCTTCTATGTTAACTTGCAAATATTTTTCTCGTACACTTTTCAAATTTAGTTTGTACATCTAATTTCTTCCCATTTTAACATGAGTGACCGAATGCCTAGAGGTGTCAAACGGGCCGGCCCAGCACGGCACGTTTTTCACGTGCCCAGCCGTGCTACCGTGTCGTGCCGTGCCGTGCCGTGCCGGCCCGCCGGGCACGGCTTGGCTTGGCCAGGCGGCACGGGCGCACGGCAAGGCAGGGCAGGCGGGCGGGGCGGGTCTGTTTGGACCGGACCCGCGGTCTTTTTACCGGGGGCGGGGCCCGGTTGGGTCACGAGTCACGACTCAGTGAGTCGCGACTCACGACGCAGGCACGCATGGCACGCCGCCAGTGCCACGCGTGCCTGCGTGAACCGGCACGGGTCCATCCCGTGCCAAGGCACGACACGGCACGTGCTTTGTTCGCCCGGGCACGGCACGGGCCCGGGCACGTTTTTTGATCGTGCCGGGCCGGCCCAGGCACGGCCGAACCGTGCCTTGCCTCGTGCCGGGCCGGGCCGGCCCGACACGTTTGACACCTCTACGAATGCCCTTACTCGTCTTTCAATAGAGTTATCCGGTCTTTCATAAAAATTGAATAACCTTTTTTCATGAGTTGTTCCATACTTAAAATGTTACTCTTGAGGTCTGGTACGTAATAAACATCTTGGATTGACCCAATGAAACCATCCTTTTGTACATAATTAATCATACCTTAACCTTTGACCTCAACCTTCGAGCCATCTCCAAACGATACAGATACAGCTTCAATCCTTCGTATCTCTTTGTAACAATGCTCGTGCCTGCATATATGGTTTCTTGTAGCCGTGTTGAGGTATCACACCGTGTCGTCGGTGTTCACTTTGTTATATGTCATTAAAAGAAAATCTTCTTTTACCTCATATTCCATGGCTAGGTTGGTTGTCTCTTCCACCTTTTTCTCGACTCGGCATTCTTTTGCAAAATGCAACACATTTCCATAATTGTAACACTTATCGGAATTACAATCCTTCGCATAATGATCATATTTACCACACATGTAGCACTCGATGTTTGAATAATTTGATCGACCACCTATTCCACGACCGTGTCATCTTCCACGCCAATTCTGTTGGTTTGATTGCCCTTTCTCCTCATGATACCCTTCTTGACCGCTGCTTTTCCCACCATGACTATTTCCTCGACCACCATGGCCATGCCATTTACCTCGAAAGTTTTGAGAATAGAATATCTTTTCGTTATTGATCGTGTTTTGGTTTGAAGTGCCTGCTCAAGTGTCATTCTCCTCCCCCTTCTTCTTACGATATTCATGTGCCATTAGGGAACCGACAAGCTCGTCGACCGTGAACGTTGCTAGATCCTTTGACTCTTCTATGCCATATAATAAATTATCGTAACTGTCGGTTAATGATCTTAGAATCTTCTCCACGACTCGTGCATCAGACAACTTTTCTCCATCTCGGTTGAGTTGATTCACCATGGTTTGAACATGCATGAAGTAATTAGACACTCCTTCCAACTCCTTCATCTTCATGCCTTCCAACTTGTTGCGAAGAGTTTCAAGGCAAACTTGTTTAACTCAGCCAGCTCCTTTGTACGCAGTCTCCAAGATGTCACAAGCTTCTTCTGAAGTTTTCGCAATTACAATCTTCTCAAAGCCTGACTCATCAATAGCTCGGAACAGCATGTACAATGTCATCTTATCTTTTGATTACATTTCTTTTAATACCTTATTTTGAGCTGTCATATATCATGTGATAAATTTTAGTTCTTCGAAACCTTCTTGAACCACCTCCCAACAATCCATAGAACTGAGAAGTGTTTTCATTTGGATACTCTAATTCTCGTAGTTCACATTCGTTAATCGGGGTAGCGTCACATTATTGATTATACTTTCCATCCCTCCGATATTAATTTGTAAAAAAAAATTATTGACTGCAAACTATGGACATGTGGAGAATTATTTCTGAAGAAAGGCTTTTTCTTCGATTATATATTTTTACAAGCTGTACAATAATTTATTTATAGGTTGTAGTTGCCATTCTAAAACTAAAAATTAAAAATCATTATCACTCATAAGAGTAACTGCTAACTCTTGACATTTCATCTTCCACACTAAAAATGAACATTTACTATTTATTCAACAAAAAACACAGATCATTTGTTTTCAACAGGGAAGATAGCCATAAAGTTATTGAATAAACTAGAGATAGAGGCAGATATAGAATGAGGTAAAGAAAGCCTTAAAGACAGATTAAAAAGTTGGAGGGAAAAGTATAAAAAAAATAAAATTTTTAAATGGTTAAGAAATTACATTCCACATATATATGTTTGGTGCTTATGGAAGATTAGAAACATAAGTAGATTCGAGGATACACCAATGGATGTTAAAAAGATATTAGAAGAGATTAAGAGGGAAACTTCATTTATCTTGATTTGTAATCCGATGGGTATTAGAAATATAGGATTATATGAATATAGGAAAAATGCATGGGGTTTAGTAACAAGGAAGAGAGAATTACCAGTTATAAAAATAATTAGTTAGGAAAAGCCCCCGCGAAAAAGACTAGTGCTTAACACGAATGGGAGCTCCAAGAGAGATATGAGAATAGTGGGCGGAGGAGGAGCTATAAGAAATGAGGAGGGTAGGGTAATAAGAGCTTTTACAATGAGAGAAATGGCCTCCTCAGCTTTGCATTCGGAGATTATGACCGGGATTGCAAATCTGAAAAGAAAACAACAATCTGAATGTGCAAGTTCAAGTAGATTTAAGTTTGCTGGTGGATTTAGCGATAAGTAAAATAGAATTATGGAAGTCTGACACAGATATAAACAAAATAAAAATAACTACTAACAGAATTGAAAGGGAAAATAAGGCATATATTTAGAGAGGCAAATAGTCTGACAGATAAATCAATAGAGAAAGGTGTTAGGAAAGCATTGTAGGAGTTTGATGGGAAATAGCATTTCCGATAGGTATAGAGGTCTAATAAGACTAGATAAAATAAGTTACCCATAAATCAGAATTCAAAAGATTAAATATTAGATCCAAAATAGGGGTCAAGTCTTGAGCTAGGTAGTTGTTTTTAGAGTACTTTTTATTTTGCTTTGCAATTATTAAATATATGCAAGTGAAGATTAAGGTGGATACTTAGAGTCACACCGGTCCTGAGGGGTGATTAGTATGAAAAAGCTAGA
>JAREIK010001435.1:1099721-1112221 GCA_029783825.1 Sapria himalayana
AGAACAGATGATAAGCTAAAACAAGAGGAAAGAAAAATGGCAGTAGGTAGAAGAGGAGATTTGATTAGATATCAAATAAAACCACAGAATTCACACACTGCTCAATTAGAAATTCAGAATGGTAAGGTAGAAGAACTAAAATTAATTGAATATAACAAACCGAATATAGAAGATGAAAGGGCAGAAATAGAAGAGAGTGAGAGGAGGGAGTTGATTAGAAAAATTTCAGAATTAAATAAAAGAACTAGAGTTCAAATGAAAACTAAATTCCAAAAAAATAAAAGCTGGGCTGTCCTTGCTGAAGAGGACTCTGAGGAAGAATTTGAAATAAAAAGTTTGACCTCCCTCTATACGGATGTGGAGGAAAATGAGCTAAAGCAAAGAACAACTAAAGATGATATAAATATAGAAAATTCTAAAACAAAACAAAAAATGGGAAATAAAGATTGGGCAATTGAGGAGTTAAAAATAATGGCTATCCAAGTAAATAGAGAATGGAAAGTGGAGAAAGGAGGAGAATTAAGCTCACTTAAAAAACCAAGGAAAATGAAAAAACACTTAAATAAAATATATGAGACCAAATACACTACTAGAGCGCAAGCTAAATCCATAAAGAATGTATAATTACATTTATTGGAATATAAGGGGAATTGCAAACTCCCCTTCAAGGAATATATTGAAAAAACTAATATACATGCATAAAATTAATCTTGTTTTAATAGCTGAACCGATGGTGGAAAAAACTCAACTAGAATACTATAAAATTATTTTAGGATTTAATCATGGTTACTCTAATAATAACGGTAAAATCTGGATATTGTGGAAAAATAATTTAGACATAAAAATATTAAAAGATACTAATCAATTAATAAACCTGAGTCTAAGTCAAAATGAAAATGAAATAATAATGATAGTTTATGCCAAAAATAAAAAAGAGGAGAGAAAAGAATTATGGGAGGAAATGAGAAAAACTGCCTTGGAAAATAAGCCCTGGATAATAGGTGGAGACTTCAATACGATTAGAAATTTTAATGAAAAGAAGGGTGGTAGATCACCAAATAAGAGAGGGATGGCTCAATTTAATGACACAATAAATAATACTAATCTAATAGAAGCCAAATTTAATGGCTCATCTTTCACATGGTGCAATAACTGGAAAAAGAAGGGCACAATATGGGCTAGATTAGACAGGGTCTTATTTAACCTTAAATGGTTAGAACAAGTTTGGCTCTACAGAGGTTAATCATTTAAATAGAACCTGCTCTGATCACAGTCCATTATTGATTTCTGTTAAAAGAATAATTTACACAGGAGGTTCCTTTAAATTTCAAAATTCTTGGTGTTTACATCATGAATTCTTGAATAAGATAAAGGACTCCTGGAATCTTGAGGTTTCAGGAAATCCGATTCAAATTCTAAATAATAAATTGAGTAGACTAAAGGTTGAATTAAAAAAATGGAATAATGAAACATTTGGAAATATAATTAAAAATATAAAAGATGCAGAAGAGTTAGTACTAAAAAGTGAATTAGAATTTGAAATAGACCAAAGTATAATCAATAGAAGAACTCTTAGCAAGGCACAAGCGGAATTAAAATTAAAATAGTTAATGGAAGAAGCTTTCTGGAAACAAAAAGCGAAAATTAAATGGTTGAAAGAAGGAGATAAAAACACAAAATTTTTTCAAAAAGTGGCTAAACTAAAATATCAAAAACATAGAATTAGGGGAATAAAAAACAATGAAAATGTATGGCTTGAAAAAGACTTAGATATACAAAATTACTTTACAATGTTTTTTGAGAATCACTTAGGTGGAATAAGAGAGCTAAAAGGTAACACACTTATACAAAACATTGAGAATAAAATTTCTTCAGATGATAATAATATGCTAACAAAATTCCCTGAAGAAGAAGAAATTAGAAATGCAATTTTTAGTATGAATAAAGACAGTGCAGCTGGCCCAGATAGTTGGAACAATTGCTTCTTTCAAGTTTGCTGGGAAATAATAAAAAAAGATTTAGAAAAAGCCATAAATAGTATATTCTGTGGAGCTGATATAGGTAAGAAATGGGGTAGTTTTCATTTAATTCTCATTCCGAAAGTGGAAAATCCACAGAAAGGAGAGGACTTTAGGCCAATTAGTCTTTGTAATTCAATATATAAAATTTTAGCCAAAATTCTACAAAATAGATTAGCATTGCTATTACCAAAAATTATTTTTGAAGAACAAACTGGTTTTATGAAAAATAGATTGATTATGGATAATATCTGCTTGGCAAAAGAAATGTGCAGAGAAATAGGTACTAAAACAAGAGGTAATAATGTATTAATTAAGCTAGATCTTTCCAAAGCATTTGATAGAGTTGAATGGAGTATTCTCTGTTCAACGATGAGAAAAATGGGTTTCTCTGAGACATGGATAGATCTGATTTACAGATGTATATCAAACACATGGGCTAGAATTATAACAAATGGGAAAGTAGGAAAGGAAATAAAGCCAGTTAGAGGTTTAAGACAAGGTGACCCGCTATCGCCATCACTATTTAACATTTATCTAGAACTCTTGATAGTTAATCTTAAAAATAAAATGTTAAATGGTCTTATAGGTACTTTTAGACAGCCAAAAAACACCCCTCTTGTAAGTTGTTTAGCATATGCAGATGATGTAATGATATCCACTAATGGATGCGGTAAATCATTAAGTAATCTGATAGATTTATTAAAATGCATGGAGGAAGAAACAGGTCAAAAATTAAACAAAAGAAAATGTCAATATATGATATCTTATAAAGCCCCAACTGCATTATCACATAGAATTAAAAATATCACAGGTTTCTCTCACAAAAAAGGAGAAATGATATATTTAGGTTGCCCGATTTATGAAGGAAAGTTCAAGATAGAATACTTAGCGCTTCTAATAAATAAATTAAAAAAAGAAAATTGCAGGATGGAAAGTAGAATATCTAAGTATGGGGGGCAGAATAACTCTTATAAAATATATTTTAGAAAGTTTAATAATGCATAATATTATGATCACGCAGCCTTCAATCAAATTTTTAAAAGAAATTGAAAAAGAATTAGCCAATTTTTTGTGGGGTAAAAAAGAGGGTAAACACAAACTTCATTGGAAAAAATGGAGAGATTTATGTTATCATTTCCAAGAAGCTGGTTTAGGCTTTGTCAACATTATTGACTTAGCCAAAGCAGGGGCTAGCAAGAGATGGTGGAATTTAAAAGAAAATGAAAGTTTATGGTCTAAATTTATGCGGGCAAAGTACTGCATAAAGGATGACATTAATAAAATAAAAAATAAAAGTAGGAGTTCACAGGTTTGGAATCAAATGCTTAAACAAAGAGATTTAGTTGAAAATTACTCTAAACAGACGAAAAAAGGATGGAGATGGACCTTATCTCTGGAGGGCACATTTTGCTTAAAACAGTGAAAAATGTCTTAAGAAAAAAGAAAAAAGAACAAATATTATTTAAATGGGCTTGGAATAATGACAATCCACAAAAAATTAAAACTTTTATGTGGAAAGTTTTATCTAATATTATCCCAATTGATAATAATTTAAAGCAGAAAGGTATTCAGCTAGTTTCTAGATGTGAATGTTGCTTAAATGAGATCGAAACATTAGATCACCTCTTTTCAGAAGGGAAAGTAGCTGCAGAAATATGGAAAAGATTAGCATCAGAAATGCAGATAAAATATGAACATCTCCCTCTAAATTGTAGGTTTAAAAAATGGTGTAACTCAAATGTTCCTAGCATGGCACAGAAATGGATTAAAAGTAATGTTCCACCAATAGTCATTTGGTGCATTTGGAAAGCTAGGAATAAAAGTAGATTCGAAGGGTATAATATGTTGGTGGAAGATATCTGGAAAGAAATAAAAGAGGAAACAAGAAAAATTTCAGAGATATGCCCTATAAAAACACAAGGTTCAAAGATGGATATGGATACCTTACAGTTTTGGAACCTAAAAGAAAAACCACTTAAGCAGTTTAAAACAATTAGCATAAAATGGGAAAAACCTGCAAGAGGTGTGTTTACTTTAAATACAGATGGTAGTTTCGATAGAGATATGGGGGAAGCTGGAGGAGGGGGAGCAATTAGAAACTCGGAGAGGAAGTTAATTTTAGCTTTCACTAGAAGATTGCAAGCATCGTCGGCTTTACATGCCGAGATATTAGCACTAAAAGAAGGAATAAGAATATGTAAAAACTTAGATATCAAGAATGTAGATATTCAAATTGATTCAAAAATAGTTGTAAATCTAATTAAAATACAGTCAATTATGTGGAAATATGAAAATGAGGTAGAAGAAATTCTACATGATATAAATTCATTAGATTTCACTATAAAACACATCTTCAGAGAAGCTAACGCTTTGGCTGATGCATTATCTAAAGATGGTAGGAAGAGAGGAGATCACGAGTATAAAGAAGATAATTTACCAAAAAAGTATTTTGGTATTATTAAATTAGATAGCAAGGATTTCCCTTATATTAGAAAAATTAAAAATAATAATTTTTAGTTACAAGGATTTTCTTGTGTTTATTTTGGTATTCTATGTATGATGCATAAACAGAATAAAGTTCATATCTTCATAGTCTCATCCTGGTCCTGAGGGATGTTGCTATGATGGTTGGGATACATTTTAGTACAGCTTGGTAAGACTGCAGGTTTAGGGGGCTCAAAAATACAGTAACACGGCAGGTTTTAGTAAGCAATGTTTCTGTTTTAAAAACAGATATGAACTTTCTGCAGGTTTAGGGGTATTTTTTGGTTATTAAAACAGAAATGTACTTTCATGCACTGCAGGTTGCTTATTAAAAAACAATAACACTGCAGGTTTAGGGGGCTCAAAATTACAGTACAACTTCTGTTTTACAGGCTTATAAAAAAAATGAACAGTAACATTGCAGGGCTAATTCGAAGGATCAAGACGGGGTATTTAATAATAGAGTAGATTATATATATGCATGTAGATCTTTCTTGCAGGTAACTAAGTAGATGAAAATGATATAAAGCTGGACATAGTGCCTGCTGTCTTTTAGTTTTCTTTTCTTATTATAGGTGTATGAAGTCTGTTTTTTTTAGAATGTTGTATTTTCTGGAAGTCTGTGTTATTTGATATAAGTAGAAGCTGTGTTTTTATGAAGTCTGTGTTATTTTAGAAAAGCTGGAAGTCTGTAAATTTTTAGTTGAGATGTGTTAAGTATGTAATTCATGTAAAGAAGCAATAGTAGAGAAAATGAAGATCAAAGTTTAAAAAGTATGGAGGGAGGCAGCCAAGCAGGGAACTCTTACAGCTTAAGATAGGGTTCAGAAATTGCTAGAAATATTCTGAAGATCAACAAAAAGATACATTAATGATACAACCAAGGAGTCTGCTGCTGAATTTTCTAGTTTTTCTGGTTGAAATTTCCAGAAATTGATGGTAAATGGGTTTTCATCTTATATGGATATGATGCCCTTGATTTTATGCAGGCTGGAATGTTTGTAGGTTAAGCAGTAAAGTTAAGAGCTGCTGATTACCAAGCACATCTGGCAGAATATTTATAGATACAAAGCAGAATTTAAAAGATGCAATGCTGATATTCAAGGCGGGATACTCTAAAAAAGCGATAGCATTCTAGCATCTCTCAAAGAGCAACATTACAAGAAGAATTCCAGTATATATTAGTTTTCCAACTGAATTTAATAGAAGCAAAGCAGAATTTCAACATGAATTTCAACATGAAGAATCAAAGGTCTCAGCTTACAAGACATGGAAGAGACATGGACTCTTGAAAAAGATTGCATTAATCTTTACTATACGAATAAAGATTCAGCCATGGTATCATTAGAAAGAATTAACTTCTCAAAGCTTAAAGGAAGAACTCAAGAACCTCAAAAGCATTTCTCTTTAAATTTATACGCTTAGTTTGATCTAAATGTTAAAGATTTTCTTAAATATTGGGTGTAATAGGGATAAGGGTAGATGTTAGTTTGTAAAAATAGTATTCTTCCGCCAAAAGAGAGGGTTATAACTAATAAATAACATTTAAAAAAAAAGAAGAAGAAGAAGACGAAGAGGAAGAAGAAGAAGAGGAAGAAGAAGAGAAATAAGAATAAGAATAAGAAGAAGAGTAAAAAAAGAAGAAGAAAAAGAATAAAAGGAAGAAGTAGAATAATAATAAGAAGTTGAAGAAGAAGAATAAGAGGAAGAAAAAGAAGAAGAATAATAATAAGAAGAGGAAAAAGAAAAAGAAGAATAAGAAGAGGAAAAAGAAGAAGAAGATATAGAGGGAGAAGAATAAGAGATAGAGAAAGTAAAAGAAGAGATAGAGGAAGGAGAAGAATGAGTAGAAGAAGAGGAATAACAAAAAGAAGAAGAAGAAGAGGAAGAAGAAAATGATGATGATGAAGATGAAGATGAAGATGAAAAAGAAGAAGAAAAAAAAATAAGTAGAAGAAGAAGAAAGAAGAAGAAGAAGAAGAGAGAAAAAGAAGAGAAAGATGAAGAAGAAGAGAAATAAAAAGAAGAAAAAGAAAAGAAGAGGAAGAAGAAGAATATGATGATGATGAGGAAGAAGTAGAAGAAGAGGAATAAGAAGAAGAAGAATAAAAGTAAGAAGATGAAGAAGAGGATGAAGAAGAAAAAGAAGAAGAAGACGAAAAAGAAAAAGAAGAAGAGGACGAAGAAGAAAAATAAGAAAAGGAATAAGAAAAAAAGAGGAAAAAAGAGTAAGAAGAAGAGGAAGAAGAATAATATGATGATGAGGAAAAGAAAAAAAAGAGGAGGAGGAAGAAGAAGAGGAAGAAGAAGAAGAAAAAGAAGAAGATAAAGAGGAAGAATAAGAAGAAGAAAAATAAGAAGAAGAGGAAGAAGAAGATGAAGAGGAAAAAGAAGAAGAAGAAGAAGAAGAAGAAGAAGAAGAAGAGGAAAAAGAAGAAGAAAAAGAAGAGGTAGAAGAAGAAAAAGAAGTAGAAGAAGAGGAAGAAGAAAAAGAGGAAAAGGAAGAAGAAAAAGAGGAAAAGGAAGATGAAGAAGAAGAGGAAGAAGAAAAAGAAGAAGAAGAAGAAGAAGAAGTATAAAAGAAGAAGAAGAAGAAGATGATGATGATGATGAAGAATACGAGGAATAAGAAGAATAAGAGAAATAAGAAAAATAAGAGGAAGAAGAAGAAGAAAAAAAAGAGTAAAAAAGAGGAAGAAGAAGAAGATGGTGATGATAATAATGAGGGATAAGAATAAGAAAAAGAAAAAAGGAGGAGGAGGAGGAAGAAGAAGAAAAAGAAGAAGAAGAAGAGGAATAAGAAGAAGAAGAAGAAGAAGAAGAAGAAGAAGAGGAGGAATAAGAAGAAGAAGAGTAGGAAGAAGAAGAAGAAGAAGAAGAGCAAGAATAAGAAGAATAAGAATAAGAATAAGAGAAAGAAAAAGATGAAGAGGAAGAATAAGAAGAAGAAGAAGAGGAATATGAAGAAGAAGATGAAGAGGAAGAAAAACAAGAAGAAGAAGAAGAAGAGGAAGAAGAAGAAAAAGAAGTAGAAGAAAAGGAAGAAAAATAATAAGAATAAGAAGAAGATGATGAAAAAAAAGAATAAGAATAAGAAGATGAAAAAAATGAAAAAGAAGAGAAAGAGGAAGAGAAGAAGAAGCAGAAGAGGAAGAAGAATGGGAAGAAGAGGAATAAATGGAAGAAGATGACGAAGAAGAAGATGAAAAGTGGAAGAAGAAGAAGTAGAAAAAAGAAAAAGAAGCGGAAAAAGAAGAAGAATAAGAAGTAGATGAAGAAGAAGCACAAGAAGAATAAGAAGAATAGAGAAAAATAAGAAGAAGAAGAGGAATAAGAAGAAGAAAAAGAGGAAGAAGAAGAAAAAGAAGAAGAAGAATAAGAAAAGGAAGAAGAAGAAGAAAAAAGGGAAGAAGAAGAAAAAGAGGAAAAATAAGAAGAAAAAGAAGAAGTTGAAGAAGAAGAAGAAGAGAAAGAAGAAGAAGAAGATGATGATTATGATGATTAACAAGAAGAAAAAGAGGAAGAAAAAGATGAAGAAAAGGAAGAATAAGAAGAAGATGATGATGATAATGATGAGGAACAAGAAGAAGAAAAGATTAAGAGGAAGAAGAAGAATAAGAAAAATATGAAGAATAAGAAGAATAAAAGAAGAAAAGGAAGAAGAACAAGAAGCAGAGGAGGAAGTCAAAAAAGTAGAAGAATAAGAAGAATAAGAAGAATAATAATAATAATAATAATAAGAGGAAGAATAAGAAGTATAAAAGAAGAAATGGAAGAAAAAGAAGATGATGAGGAAGAGAAGAAGTAGAAGAAGATGAATAAGTAGAAGAGAAAGAAAAAGAGGAAGAAGAATAAGAAGAAGAAGTAGTTGAAGAAAAGAAGAAGAAGATGTGGAGGACGAGGAAGAAGAAGATGTGGAGGACGAGGAAGAAGAAAAAGAGAAAGAAAGAGAAGAAAAATAAGAAGAAGAAGAACAAGAAGAAAAAGAAAAAGAAAAAGAAAAAGAAGAGGTACAAGTAGAAGAATAATAGGAAATAGAAGATGAAAAAGAAGTTGAAGAAAGAGAAGAAGAATAAGAAGAAAAAGAAGATTTAAGGAAGAAGAAAAAGAATAATAATAATAATAAGACATATAAGAAGATGAAGAAGAAGAATAATAATAATAAGAGAAAGAGGAAGAAGAAGAAAAAGAAGAAGAAGAATATGAAGAAGAAGATGAAGAAGTAGAATAAGAAGAGAAAGAAGAGGAAGAAGAAGTGGAATAAGAGATAGAAAAGAGGAAGAAGAGGAGGAGGAAGAAGAAGAGGAGGAAGAAGAATAAGAAGAGGAAGAAGTAGAAGAAGAGGAAAAATAAGAAGAAGAAAATGAAGAAGAAGAAGAAGAGGAAGAAGAAGAATAAGAAGAGGAAGAATAAGACGAAGAAGAGGAAGAAGAAAAAGAAGAAGAGGAAGAAGAAATAGAAGAAAAGGAAGAAGAAGAAAAAGAAGAAGAGAAAAAAGAAGAAGAATAAGAAGAAGATGATAATAATGATGATGAAGAAGAGGAAAAAGAAGAAGAATAAGAATAAAAAGAAGAAGATGATGATGAAAAAAAAGAATAAGAAGAAGAATAATAATAATAATAATAAGAGGAATAAAAATAAGAAGAAGAAAAACAGAAAGAAGAAAAAAAAGAAGAAGAGGAAGATATAAACGAAGAAGAGGGTGAAGAAAAATAAGAAGAAGAATAAGATGAAGAAAAAGAAAATGAAAAATAAGAATAGAAATAAGAATAAGAAAAATAAGATGGGGAAGAAAAGGAAGAAGTGAATGAAAAAGAATAAGAAAAAGAAGAAGAAGAAGATGAAGAAGAAGGAGAAGAGGAAGAAGAAGGAGGAGGAGAAGAGAAAGAAGAAGAGGAAGAAGAAGAAGAATGAGAAGAGGAAGAAGAAGAAGGAGAAGAGGAAGAAGAAGAATGAGAAGAGGAAGAAGAAGAGGAAAAAGAAGAAGAAGAAGAGAAAGAAGAATAAGAAGAAGAGAAAGAAGAATAACGAAGAAGAAGAACTATTCAAAATGGTTCATTTTTCAAAAAACGCTCTCAACTCTAGAAAGAGAAAATTCCACTTTCTAGAGAGAGAAACTCTCCATTTTTGCTCAAATCAAGCTCTATTCAAGGTGAAAATGGAGCAAACTGACTTATTATTAAATAATAAGTCATTTGCCTCGATTTTGAAAGGGACCTCGCCGATATTACGCACTCACGGGAACAAAAATGGGCACCCGGTTATCATCTTCTCTGCCGAAGAAACTCAAAGGCTCCTAGAACCTTTCGAATACATGCTCATCGGTAAGTTCTCCCATGGCAGACCTCGAGCGATAGGAGTTCAAAAATTTATCGCCAATTTAAAGCTCAAGGGGAAGGTGAAGTTCGCTGACTTCGACGCTAAACACGTCGTGCTGCAATGCTCTCTACTGGAGGACCAATATCGCCTATGGCAGCGTGGATTATGGCAGGTCGATGGCTTCCCCATGCGTATAGTGAAGTGGACAAAGGATTTCACTCCTTTGGAAGAAGCGCCTATAGCCTCGGTATGGTTTACATTGCCGTTTCTGCCATTACATTTATTCTCTGAACATTCTCTCTATGCTATATCGTCGTGTTTGGGAAAACCCATGCTACAGGACGAAGCCACAGTAGCTATGTCAAGGCCAAACAAAGCTCATGTATGAGTCAAGCTTAACCTCTTGACTAAGCCACCTGCCAAGCTATGGATAGGCAGTGGTGAAGGTGAGCAGGCCGAGGGGTTTTGGCAAATAGTCATCCCCGAAAGCCTTCCTTCTTACTGCCTAAGTTGCAAGAGGCTCGGGCATGAAACTATCTCGTGCAAGGTGGGGGAAGAGGAGAAGAACAACGGGCAGCGAGAGGATGGAGGAGTTAAGAAGGTAATGCAATGGCTAAGGAAAGAGGAGGCTTCTCTTCACAACTCGCGGAAAACACACAATATCCAGCCGACTGTAGAACTAGAAGGTCTGGACAGTGGAGGAGACCCATGTTTTTCAGCAGAATACTCAAAGAATATTCAAGTAGATGCAATTCCGGTAGAGGTTAACTTGGAGGTAGAGAAGGAGGTTAGCTTGAATGAAGGTTGGGAGGAGGTAAAACATAGGAGAAAACATAAAAAAAGACCTATAACTAGAATTGTTTTGAAAGAAAAACTTGAAGATTATGGGTGGATAAACGAGGATCTTCTGGACTTCCCTGAAGATGAATCGATAATTTTTAGTTGCCCTTCAATTAATAAGGGCAATGTATCTCAAGAGGAGCTTGAGGAGAAAGCCAAGGATGATTTATCTATCTACAATAAAGATTGGGGGAATCTCTCAAAAACTCAATCTATGGAGGCCTTGAAGCAAATGGCCATGGTGCTTGGGAAATAGGTAAAATATAATGAGATTATGCATCAAATTACTCACACTTCTAAAATAGTAAGGAACATGAAGAAATATGCCAATATGATTTATGAATCTAAGTGCACAACTAGAGCTCAAGCCAAATTAAGTTTTAATGGATAGATGCCTATATTGGAATGTTAGGGGAATAGCTAATAGCCCCACGATAAATAGATTAAGATTATTAATTAAAGAATATAAAATATCTTTAGTGGTCATTGCCGAGCCAATGGTCATGCAAGACCAATTAATTAAATACAGTGAAATTTTAGGGTTAAAAAATGCGTATGCTAACTCAAATAACAAATTTTGGATTCTATGGCACAATTAGCTGGAAATCGAAATATTAAAAGATACTGAACAAATCGTACACTTAAAATTAGATAAGAACACAGATCGAATAATTTCAGTAGCGTATGCAAAAAATGATAAACAATCTAGGTTGGCTTTATGGGAGGAGATGAAAGATATAGCAAGCAGAAACTCTCCTTGGATAATAGGAGGGGACTTTAATATAATTAGAAGTCCTCTAGAGAAGAAAGGTGGTAAACCTCCGGATAAGGTAGCCATGAATCAATTTAATGATACAATAGCCACTACTAATCTAATAGAAATAGATTTCACAGGCTCGAGATACACCTGGTGTAATAATTGGCGAAAAAGGAGAGCTATCTGGGCTCGCCTAGATAGGGTTATGTGTAATACAAAGTGGGTCTCCTCACAAGGGACTACGGGGTTAAGACACTTAAATAAAACTTGCTCTGATCACAGTCCACTGCTTATCACAATTCAAAGGAATCAGGGAAACACGTCTAATTTTAAATTCCAAAATATGTGGGTAAAGCATGCAGGCTATGAAAGTCTCGTCAAAGAGTCTTGGAAAGAGCCAGCGGTAGGCAAACCGATGCAAGCTCTAACAATTAAGCTTCTGAGACTAAAAGCTTGCTTAAAAGCATGGAACAAAGAGGTTTTTGGAAATTTAAATCAGGAGTTAAAAAAAGTGGAAGAAAAAGTAGCCAAGTTGGAACAAGATTTTGACACCATTAATAATAATGAAACTCGGTTAGAACTAAGTAAGGCTAAAGGAGAACTAAGATTGAAATTGCACATGGAAGAAATTTATTGGAAACAGCATGCAAAGATTAAATGGTTAAAAGATGGTGACCGTAATACTAAATTCTTTTATAATATGACTAAAATAAAATCTCAAAAGAATAAAATTAAAGGAGTAAAAAATGAAAGAAAATGGGTTGAAGAAGAAAAGGAAATAGGAACTCTTTTTAAAAACTTTTTTGAAAACCAATTATGCAGTCAGTCACATAGGGCAGACAATTCTCTAATGCATGAGATTAGGGCAACCATTACGGAAGCTCAAAACCATATAATGGAATTGATCCCGGAAGAATCAGAAGTAAAAGAGGTAGTTTTCAACCTGGATAAAGAGAGTGCCGCAGGATCGGACGGTTGGAATAACTATTTTTTCCAGTCAAACTGGCACACGGTTAAAACTGAGCTAGTCCTCGCAATTGCAAGTTTTTTTGTACGAGCGGAAATCCCAAAATCATGGG
>JAREIK010001435.1:1117221-1127221 GCA_029783825.1 Sapria himalayana
GACTTCCATAAAGCATGGTTGAAGGGAGTATGTTATATTATGGGTTAGCCCTGATATGGTTCCTCCTTCCTATGCTGCCCATACTTCTCTTCGATAAGTTTTCTCTATATCATATTGCACATGTAGTCAGCACCCCTCTTCTACTCGATGTTGCTACTACTACATTGTCTCGACCAAGCGTTGCTCGGGTGTGCATAGATGTGAACTTACTGAACCTTATTCCTCACCGAATATGGATTGGCAACAAAGACGGGGAGGGCTTCTGGCAAGAATTAATTCCAGAAAACCTTCCGTAATATTGCTCTTATTGCAATAAACTCAGCCATAGTTGTGAACAATGCTCGGTTAAAAGAAAGCACACCGAAGATAGGCAGTGGCTTGGCTCAATAAATGTTGCAGGGAAGGGGAGGGAAGAATACAGAATTAAACCCTCTCAACCGAGAGAGCAGAACCTCAGTGGAGTGGGTATTGGCTTGGAAATTGTAAAATATGTACCTCCTAGGGAAGGGGAGAGAGAGAGGAGGTAGATAGAGGGGAAAACAGTAAAGCACATGAATTAATCTTAAAAATTGCAAAAATCAACAAAAGGCTTCAGAGAGGAAGATTTGAAAAAAAGAGAGAGGGTAAAAGAGATGGGCAGTGGAAATAGCTAATAGCTCGAAAGAAGAGCTAGATGTTAGAAGTGGCATTAACTTAAACAAAAGAGAGGAAGAACCCAAGTTTATTATAACCACGAAAGATGATATAGATATTGGTAGATTTAAAAACAAAATGGGATATAGAGAATGGGCCATGGAGGAAATAAAAATCATGGCCGTTCAACTTGGTTGGGAGTGGAAAGATGAGAAAATAGAAGATTCGAGTGCTATTAAAAAATCTAGAAACATGAAAATATATTTAAACAAAACTTATGACTCAAAGTGCACCACTAGAGCTCGGGCTAAATCTAACTACAATGTTTAGATTTTTCTACTGGAATGTAAGGGGTATCGCAAACCCTCCAACAATAAAAAGAATTAAAAAACCGATTCAAATACATAAAACTCCACTTATAATACTTGCGGAACCCATAGTAAGTAGGGACCAGCTAGAATACTATAAAAGCATATTAGGTTTTGATGATGCATTCTCCAATAAAAATAACAAAATTTAGCTATTCTGAAAAAACATATTTAATATAAGTATCTTAGAAGACACGAAACAATTGATTAACTTCAATTCAGATAACGCCCGGGATGAGGTAATTTCGGCTATTTATTGCTAAATACACTAAAGAAGGTAGAAGGGACCTTTGGAATGATATACTTAAAATAGCTAAAATAAATAAACCCTATATAATAAGAGGTGACTTTAACATAATAAGAAAAGCCAGTGAGAAAATAGGAGGAAATCCTCCTAACAAAAAAGCTATCTCTCATTTCAATGAGACCATATCAGAGGCCAGTCAGATGGAAGCTAGCTTTTTAGGCCCTCGCTACACCTGGTGCAATAACTAAAAAGATAAAGGTACCATATGGGCAAGATTAGACAGAGTTTTATATAATGTAAAATGGTTAGAGTCATATGGTTCCACAGTAGTGAGAAACTTAAATAGAACCTACTCGGATCACAACCCATTGATAATATATGTAGAAAAGCCTAAAATCATAAATAATTCGTTCAAATTCTAGAATGCATGGTGCTTGCACCACGCCTTCATTAATACGGTAAAAAACTCATGGACACAGGATGCTTCAGGTAATCCTGTCCAAATATGGAATATTAAGTTAAATAGATTAAAAAATCATTTAAGGATATGGAATAGAGATATCTTTGGTAATATTAACAATAACATCATAGAAGCAGAGTAGAAATTTGAAAAGAGGGAGCTAGAACATGTTATACTTCAAAACAAAGACAATAGAAAGGAACTAAATAAAGCGCAAGCTGAATTAAAATTAAAGCTTCTCATGGAAGATGTATTTTGGAAAAAAAAAACTAAAATAAAATGGTGGAAAGAAGGAGAAAAAAATACAAAGTTTTTCCAGAAATCAGCTAAATTTAAGATACAAAAACAAAGAATAAAAGACAAAAAATAACCTAAATAAATGGTTAGATGGTAATCTAGAAATTAAAAACCACTTCGATGAACATTTTGAAAGTCAATTTAGAGGAGATACATTCATGAGTGGAAATTATCTTCTAAATAAAATTGATCAAAAAAATTACAAGAGAAGAAAATGATACACTCACTAAGCTCCCGGATGAAGATGAACTGAAGGTTGTGGTTTTCAGTTTGGGCAAAAACAGTGCCCTGAGCCCAGATGGGTGGAATAATGAGTTTTACCAAAACTACTGGTCTATCATAAAAAATGAGCTTCTAAATGCTATATCTTAAATTTTTTTGTGGTGCAGAAATAGACAAGAAATGGAGTTGCACGTACATGGTTCTTATTCCCAAAATGGAAAATCCTCAAAAGGCAGAAGATTTTAGACCTATAAGCCTGTGTAACTCTATCTACAAAATTCTGGCTAAGCTGCTTAAAAGTAGATTAGCAGTAGTTCTACCAAAAATCATCTCTAAAGAATAGTCAGGTTTCATGAAAAATAGATTAATAATGAAAAATATCTATCTAGCAAAAGAAATGATCCGGGAAATAAACACAAAATCTAGAGGGCATAACGTTTTGTTAAAGTTAGATCTATCTAAAGCCTTCGATAGAGTAGAATGAAACATCTTATGTTTTATTATGAGAAAGATGAGCTTTTCAGAAACCTGGATCGACTTGATATATAGATGCATATCAAGTCAATGGAGAACTCGAAAAAGAAATCAAGCCATTAAGAGGATTAAGACAGGGAGATCCTCTCTCCCCCTCTCTTTTTAACATTTACCTAGAGCTACTAATTGTTAACATCACAATTAAAATGCATACATGTAGATAGGTCTGTTTAGCCCGCCGAAAAATACCCCTGTGGTGGGATGTTTGGCATATGCGAATGATGTGATCATCTTCACAAACAATAGCGCCAAATCCCTTTATAATCTGATGGAATTGTTAAAAGTATTAGAAGATAAAACATGGCATAAAATAAATAACAAAAATTGCCAATTCCTGATTGCCAAGAATGCCCCATCAAGCCTAGCTCACAGAATTAACAGCATAATAGGATTTACCCAGAAAAAAGGCACAATGCAATATCTTGGTTGTCCATTATATGAAGGTAAATTAAAATCAGAATATTTAGAATTTTTACTTGGAAAAATCAAAAAATAAAATTGCAGGCTGGAAAGTAGACACTCTTAACATGAGTGGCAGAATCACTATAATTACTCATGTGCTGCAAAGTGTAGTAATGCAAAATCTAATGATTACTTATCACCCAGTGGCAGATAAAAAAAGAATAGAAAAAGAATTGGCCCAATTTTTGTGGGGAATAAAAACTGGAAAAATAAAGCTACACTGGAAAAAGTAGAAAGATCTTTGCTACCCTAAACAAGAAGCAGTGCTGGGTTTTGTTGATCTGAACGACCTAGCCAAAGCTTGGGCGTGCAAAAGATAGTGGAGGCTTAAAGAAAATAATAACCTATAGGCTGAATTCATGAGAGCTAAATACTGCATAGAGGGAGACACTAACAAAGAAAGAAAAAAGGACAAAGCTTCACAAGTTTGGCTCCAAATTCTCAACCAAAGAGAGTTAGTGTATAATTACTCCAAACTCTCCAAAAATAGATGGAAATGGATTTTGAGTGCAAATGGGACTTTCTCACTCAAAACCATTGAAGAGAAAATGAGAAGTAGGAAGGTAGTGCAACCTTTATTTAGATGGGTCTAGAATAATGATAATAGTCAAACAATTAAAACCAACACATAGAAAGTGCTCTCAAACATAATCCCAATAGATGAAAACATAAAAATGAAAGGCATACAACTGCCTTCTAGGTGTGAATGCTGCCTACATGCAGTAGAATCGCTTTATCACCTGTTCTCCCAAGGAAACATTTTATTGGAACTATGAAAAAGATTAGAATCTGAAATGGGCCTTAAACATAAATGCATTCCTCTTAGAAATAGATTCCTCAGATGGAGCTCGACACATTCACATCATAGCCTCCGAACCTGGCTTAAAAATAATATCTCCCATATTGCTATCTGGTGTATATGGAAGGCCAAGAATAGTAGTAGATATGAAGGTCACAGTATGGTTGCTGAAGTTATTTGGAAAGCCATAAAAAGAGAAATAATAATTACCTCGGAAGCCAGTCTGATAGTAGCTCGAAATTCTTATTTAGATATTGACACTCTTAAATTTTGGAACCTCACGGTCTCAAAAACCCTACCACAAAAAATCATAGGAGTTAAGTGGGAAAAACCAGTAAAGGGTAGATTAGCGCTAAACACTGACGGTAGCTTTGACAGGAATATAGGCTTAGCAGGTGGATGAGGAGCTGTAAGAGACCACAATTGTCAACTTGTCCTTGCTTTCATGGGAACCATTAAAGCCACATCTGCACTCCATGAAGAAATTTTAGCATTAAGGGAAGGTTTACGGATATGTAAATCGAAAGAACTATCAAATTTAGATATACAGATAGACTCCAAAATTCTGGTAGATCTAGTGAACAAAAAAAGAAGCATGTGAAAATGTGAAGAGGAGTTAGATGAAATTAGCAGGTTAGTAGAGTCTTTGAACGCATCAACTAAACATATATGTAGGGAAGCAAATGCACTGGCTGACAAACTAGCAAAAGAAGAAAAAAACAAAGAATTCCATAAATATGATGCAGTCTCTTCCAAAAAAATTCAAAGGTACCATTAGACTGGATAAGAAAGAATATCCATACATCAGAACAGTTAAAAATAATTTTGAAATCACTCCCTAGTAGTCGCTATCCCGCTAAGGAATGTGACTAAATTTTTGGTTGTGACACGGGTGCGTGTGTTGAGTTTTATTGTTGCTGGAATTTGTTGCCATACAAGAACATGGAAGGTCATGGAATGCTGGAATGTCTTCCTGGTCCTGAATGGAGACTATGTAAAGAAAGACCAAAATCAACATATATATTGGCAGCCCAACATGGGAAGTTTGAGGAAACAAAATTAGAGAATTTGAATGCCATATTTAATGCAGGTCCGGCAACATACATAGGAGGGTAAAGAAGTTTGTATACTTGCTGTTTTATGTTTTTTAGATATGTTATTAATCAGGTAAATCAACCGGTTCAGAAGCTCTCTGTAAGCCTTTCAAGAGACCTTTGAGGTAAGGTTACATAAATGTTGGCAGCATTTTTTTTAAATGGTTTTTACAGATTCAAAGTCAGCTATTGGAAAGCACCAAGAACAAGTGTTATAAAGACAGCTACTGGTTGTATTGATGGAGGGGGTAGATGTTGTTATGCTTGTAAAATTTGTGTTGTATGGCTGTAAATGTTAGTGTCGTATGGTTGTAGAAGTTTGAGTTTGTAGGCTGTTTTCCTCGGTCAAGTAAGAGTCTGTATGTCTATGTTTGTACCCCGGTGTTCTGTTAAGTGTCGAGTTTTGGTCAAGCATCAAATGATCCTACACTACGGAAGGAAGCAAGTAAAAGAATACGAGGAAACTTGAGGAAAGGGAGAAGCTAAAAGGGTTAGAAGCATAACTAGAAACTTCACTCAGAAGGTTAGCTCAATTGGTAAATAGATACAGATAATTTCTCATTACATATATATTAATTCTACTTTGCCTTTTTCATGAATCTTAATTTGATGCTTTCTTTAAGACCTGTAAAAAAAAGAAAAGAAAAACAGAGCATCCTAACCTTGGTTTATATGAATTAAATACCTTACCACTCTACCCATCTTAGATTAGCTCCGACCTCTGATTGTATAAATCACCCCTCCGAACCGGGGCGATTCTTTAAAAGATGAGGCCCTTATCTGCATTTGGTTAGTTGCACAAAATTCAACTGAATCTATCTCAGGAAAATATAAATTATCAGATATTATTCTATAATCTTCCTAATATAAGAAAGTTCCTTGCTGTCCAATTTTATTATACCTATATATTTTTTTGGTAAACTCCATTCATTATACTCTTGATCTCCTCTATTTCTTCGATCTTTGGCTAATCCATCTACTAAAGCATTAGCCTCTCTAAAGATATGTTTTATGGTAAAATATATTGTTTTTATTTCATGAAGTATTTCTTCTATTTCATCCTCATACCTCCATGTTATTGTCTTTTTTTTAATTAAATTTACTAGAATTTTTGAATCTATTTGAATATCTATTTTTTTAATGTCAGATTTTTGACACAATCTTATCCCCTCTCTTAAAGCTAATATCTCGGCATGCAGTGTCGATGATGCTTGAAACTTATTTGTGAAGGCTAAAATTAGCTCTCCTTTAGAGTTTCTTATCGCACCCCCTCCTCCGGCTACTCCAATATCTCTGTCAATGCTACCATATGTATTTAAAGCCACTCTTTCTTTCGATGGTTTTCCCATTTTATACCTATTATTTTAAATTGTTTTAGAAGTTTCTCTTTTAGATTCCAATAACTAAAGGTATCTTTATCTAACATCGTGCCTTGTGTTTTTAAAGGGCAAGTCTTCAAAATTTTCCTTGTTTCCTCCTTTATATCCTTATAGATGGCCTCTACTATCATATTGTAACATTCAAATTTGTTTTTATTTCTTGCCTTCCAGATGCACCAGATGACTATTAGAGGAACATTATTTTTAATCCATTTCTGTGCAGAGCTTGAAACTTTCAGTTTAAGCCATTTCTGAAGTCTGCATTTCAGAGTAAGCTATTCATAATTTATTTGCATTTCTATCCCTAGTTTCTTCCATATTTCTACTGCTACTTTACCATGTGAGAAGAGATGATCCAGTGACTCCATCTCATTTGCACAACAGTCACATCTGGACACTAGCTGAATCCCTTCTTGTTTAAATTAATATCAATTGGAATAATATTAGATAATACTTTCCACATAAAAGTTTTAATTTTTTGTGGATTATCATTTTTCCAGGCCCATTTGAACAATGTTTTCTCTTCTTGCTTCTTTCTTATTACATTTTTTAATTGATTTAATAGAAAATGTTCCTTATGGCGTTAATATCTATCTCCATCCTTTTCTAGTGAGTTTAGAATATTTCTCAACTAGTTCTCTTAGTTTGAGCATTTGAACCCAAACCTGTGAACTCTTACTTTTGTTTTTAATTATATTAGTATCATCATTTATACAGTACTTTGCCCACATAAATTTCAACTATAAGCTATCATTTTCTTTTAATCTCCACCATCTCTTTCTTGCCCATACTTTAGCTAAATCAATGAGATTGACAAATCCTAATCCAGCTTCTTGAACTGGATAACATAAATCTTTCCATTTTTTTCCGTGTAGTTTATATTTACCCTCTTTTTTACCCCAAAAAAATGTTGCTAATTCTTTTTCAATCTTTTTAATGAGCTTACAGTACTCAGTCTTGAATTTACCTTCATACACCAGGCAGCCCAAGTAAACAAGTTCTCCTTTTTTATGTGAGAACCCAGTGTTTTTTTTTTTAATTTTGTGAGATAATGCACTAGGGGCTTTATAAGATTTCATATATTGACATTTTCTTTTATTTAGTTATTGACATGTTTCATCTTCTATCCATTTTAACAAATTCATTAGATTCTGTAATGATCTACCACCTCCATTAGTGAATATCATTACATCATCTGCATATGCCAAACAACTCACTGGTGGAGTGTTCTTTGGCTATCTAAATGTTTCTATCAAACCTTACAACATTTTATCTTTAAGATTAACTATTAGAAGTTCCAAGTAAATATTGAATAATGATGGAGAGAGAAGATCTCCTTGTCTTAAACCTCTAACCAGTTTTATTTCTTCTCCTACTTTTCCATTTGTTATAATTCTAACCTATGTATTCGATGTACATCTGTATACCAGATCTATCTATGTTTTAGAGAAACCCATTTTTTGCATGATAAAAGAAAGAATATCTCATTCCACTCTATCAAATGCTTTAGATAAATCTAGTTTTATTATTACATATGATCTCTTGTTTTGGTTCATATTTCTCTACACATTTTTTTAGCCAAGCAAATGTTTTCCATTATAAATCTATTCTTCATAAATCTTGTTTGTTCTATTGAGATAATTTTAGGTAAAAGATAAGCTAATCTGTTTAGCAAAATTTTGGCTAAACTTTTATATTTTGAATTGCATAAACTAATTGGTCTAAAATCCTTCCCCTATTCGTGGAATCTCTATTTTTGGGATGAAGACAATGTGAAAACTTCCCCTCAAAATATACTATTTATGGCTTTTTCTATATCTTTTTTAGTTATATCCCAGCAAATCTGAAAAAAAAACAATTATTCCATCCATTAGGGTGTGCTGCGCTGTCCCTATTCATACTAAATATAGTTGTTCTAATTTCCTCTTCTTCAGCAAATTTGATTAGCATATTATTATCTTCTGTTGTAATTTTATTTTCTATATTTTGTATCAGTGTGTTTCCTTTAAGCTCACCTTTTCCACTCAATTGATTTTCAAAAAACTTTACAAAATGGTTATGTTTATCTATATCTTTATTCACTCATTCTTCCTCATTATTTTTTATACCCCTAATTCTATGTTTCTAATGTTTGAACTTAGCTACTCTTTGAAAACATTTTGTGTTTTTATCTCCTTCTTTTTGTCATTTTATTTTAGATTTTTGTTTCCTAAACACTTCTTCCATTAAGAGTTTTAATTTTAGCTCTGCTTGTTCCTTGCTTAGGGCGTTTCTATTATTTGTATTTTGATCTATTTCAAATTCTATTTCTCTTTTTGAAACTAATTCGTTTGCTTCTTTTGTATTTTTATTTGTCTCCAAATGTTTCCTTATTCCATTTTTTAATTCAGATTTTAATATACTCAGCTTATTATTTAGGGCTTGAATAGGATTTTCTGATACCTCTTTGTTCCAGGATTCCTTTACCATGTTTAAGAAACCAAGATGCAAGCACTAAGAGTTTTGAAATCTAAACAAACCTCCTGTATGGGCAATGCTTTTAATGGTAATTAAAAGTGGGATGTGATCAGAGCATGCTCTATTTAAATGTTTCACCTCTGTAGAGCGAAAATGCTTTGCCATTTAAAATTAAATAAAACTCTATCTAATCTTGCCCAAATTATACCTTTTTTTCCAGTTATTACACCATGTATAAGGTGAGCCTAGAAATTTAGCCTATATTAAGTTAGATTTATTTATGATATCATTAAAATGAGTCAAAACTTTCTTATTTGGAGCTCTTCCACCCTTCTTTTCTTTAATGCTTCTTACTATGTTGAAACCTCCCCCTATAATCCAAGGCTTCTTTTCTATAAATATTTTCTCCATTTCCTCCCTTAATTCTTTTCTCTCTTCTCTTTTATTTTTAGCATAAACAATTGTAATTATTTCTTTTTCATCTTGTCTTAAACAAAAGTGTATTAACTGATTAGTTTATTTTAGTATTTTTATATTTAAGTTATTTTTCAACATTATCCAAATTTTACCGTTATTATTAACATACCCATGTTCAAAGCCTAAGATTTCTTTATAATGTTCTAGATGAACTCTTTCCACCATAGGTTCAGTTATCAATATAAGATTAATTTTATACATATATATCAATTTTTTTATTCTATTTATTGAGGGGAGATTTGCAATTCCCCTTATATTCAAATAAATGTAATTATACATTATTTATAAACTTTGCTTGCACTCTAGTAGTGCATTTGGTTTCATATGTCTTATTTAAGTATTTTTTTCATATTCCTTGGATTTCGTAAAGAGCTTAAGTCTCCTCTTCTCTTTCCTTTCCATTCCCTACCCATTTGGATTGCCATTATTTTTAACTCTTCTATTGCCCACTCCTTATTTCCCATTTTTTATTTAAGTTTTTCTATATTTATATCATCTTTGTTTATTCTAACTTTCTGCTCATTTTCCTCCTCATATGTGTAGAGAGAAGTCAAGCTTTTTTCTTCATCCG
>JAREIK010001435.1:1134721-1145426 GCA_029783825.1 Sapria himalayana
ATAATAATAATAATAATAATAATAATAATAATAATAATTCATCATCTTCTCCTTCTTTTTTCTTTCTTTTTTTAGCTTCTTCTTCTTCTACTTATTATTATTATTATGATTATTATTATTATTATTATTATTATTATTATTATTATTATTATTCTTCTTCTTCTACTTTCCTCTTCTTTTGCTTATTTTTATCATTCTTTTTTTTTCTTCTTTCTTATCATTACTACAATTACATAAATAGACTATGCTTTGTTTTATAAAAAAGATTATGTTTTTAGTAATAAACATAGTCTAATATTTTAGACTACATTTTAAAAAATTTTCATAAATTAACTGTCTTCATCTATAATTAAAAATATTTATTATATTTTCTTTTAATATAAAAAGACAATATTTTTAATTAAACTATAGTCATATATTTTCTTATAATATAAAAATACTATATTTTTAGTTACACCATAGTCTTATATTATCTTATAATTTGAAAATACTACTTTTTTATTTAGCCATACTCATATATTATCTTATAATATAATAAGAAAACTTTTTAAATTTAGTCATATTTTTATATTATTTTATAATATAAAAAATGTGTCTCTTGAAGCCCTAGTCATATATTATCATATAATATAAAAGTCTACACTCTTATTTAAGATGTAGTCTAATATACAACTATAAAAAAATTTATTTTTTCTTTCCTAATTAAGAATGTAAGCATTTAATTATTTCTTCAAAATTTTTTTTTTCTTAAAATAATTCGCTCTTTTAATAAACCATATATATGACCTTATCTAGCCATTTTAAAAGGGAAATAAATTATAAATTTTTTTCTCTTAATTAAGAATGTAGTCTACAATCCTTTTCCTTAAAAAATGATTATTTTTTACTAAAAATAATTCATAACACATAATGAATTTAGCTTGACTTATCTCTTTAGATGAGTGGCTAGTTTTAATAATAAAAGATATATTATTATTATTATTATTATTTTTTGATAAGTAATAAAAAAAGATATTTATTATTAGTATTATAATAAATGGTTTTTTAGATGAATTAATTTTTTAATTCAAGGTAGAATTAGTAAAGATTCTTTTTTTAGATCAATTAATTTATAAGAATAAAGTTTGTTAGCTATCTAAGTTTTAAAATACATATAAATTTCTAGATGAGCCTTTTGGCTCTTTCTCTTTTCATTTGTTTCAAAACTCGACATACACATTCTTTGCCAACCCCTAAAAATTCCAAGTCTTGGCACCAATAATAAAATAATAGTTGAACAAACACTAATCTATGGGCAAATGTGGCTAAATCCAAACATGGTCTCAGCTACAACATCTTAAATTGGAATTCTCCCATTATAATTTTCTAGAAAAGATAATTTTGGTTAAAAAGGTATGGTTACTTTAAATTCTTGCTTATTTGGTATGTATTCTTGATGACATGAAGTTTCCCTTTATATTTTATGGAATATACATGTTTATGTTCTAAATGTGTTTATTTTTTTAACACAATGGTTTTATTTGTCTCCAAATTGAGAAATATTTTAATTTTTTTCTATGGGTATACAAAAATGATAACACATAAGAATGAATTTGTGTGCATTTTGAATCCTTTTATTTATTTTGTATTTTGAGATTAATTTTATAAGTGAAAGTAAATGATGGAAGAAATTTTTGAAAAGAAAATCTTAAGATTAACCAATAAGATATGAAGTCTTTTTTATAGGAAAACCTAAATGCTCACAAGTTAGTTTATGCAAACACTACATGGGTTCACTCCATCCTCTGCGTTCATAAACTTAATTAAGTGTTTCCTACATCAATCTCAATTATTTTCTTTCTCTATAAAATATTTATATGATTTCACACCTTGAATCCATTATATAGATAAAATACCTCATAATTATATATATCTTAAATGATAAATAGAGTTCTAGTGCTTTGTGGTACACTTATTAATATGCCAAGGAGTGACAAAGTGTTTATTGAAGAGATGCATGAGTAGCTACTATATCACGATCAGCTTTAGTATAATTATTAATGATGTAATTGCTACTACCATTAATAATACTATCACCACATTTTAAAGGCGAGTGGGTTTTCCTACTTCGGTTGGACCTTCCTATCAATCTTTGAAGACCCCACCACCATGGGGCCTACTATTAATAAAAGTTATACTTTTTATTATTCAATCTTATATATATTCTTTTATTGGCCTATCAATGAAATTAGTAATACTATCAAAATCATCGAACATTTTTCTTTGTTATATAATTTCCCATAGTTATCATGTGTATGCTACCACTACCATGCATTAGAACCATATAATCACTCCCATTGGTTGACTATAATGGACACAATAATCTCATCACCACACTTATCATTGACCCTAATGCCATACCACCTTTATCATATGCATGTTTTTCCAATGGTCACCACTATTTTCATTGCTTCCATCACCTTGGATGCTATCCTCATCATTTCCACTTCTATTGTTGGAAGTGTGCAAAAAATGCAACTTTAGATAAATAGTTTTAGTTGAACACTTATAAGAATTAACTTTTTTATTCAAATTGCCATATTATTTTTTCTTCTAGTTAGATTATTTCTTTAACAATGTAATAATTGTTTACTGATAATGTAAAAAATAGTCTCTAACAATTACATCGACATAAATTATATCAATATAGAGATAATTTATTTGTCTCCTTTTTTCATGATACGATTAATGTATGCTGAAACAATATTTTTGCTAACAATTTTTTTAAATGAAAGGATCATCTTTAATATTTATTTATATCTTCAAACATCTTCATCTTTTTAATATACTTTTAAGAATATATAAAAAATATAATTATAGCTTATCAAAAAAATATAATTATGCTTCTAATATTTCATATTTGTTTCATTGACTCTTAAATTTAAAATCTATTATGATATGTTATGTTTTTTTTTTAAATTGTTACAATTTTTTTCCTTAAAATCATTATATATTAGTTTGTGGATTTTTTTCCTTAAAGTCTTATATTTGAGATGGAGAATAGATAAAAATTTTCCTAGTTCTAAGTATTCAAATCGTGCAAATCACGAAACTAAAATTGTGGGGATAGAGGCTTGGGTAAAGTCACCCTTGACCATTAGATTTTTATTGAATATGTGTGGAGATCTCATCGAGATTGTAGAATTTTAATGTGCTTATTTGGATGTTGTAAACATGATAAGCATTAGAATTCTTTCACATTAATGAACTTTGATTTTTAAAATTTTTTAAGTGAATGTCATAGTAACTAACTGCATCATTACTGCTAACACACTAGTTTATGCATTATTTTCATTCTTAATCTATTTTAATAATTTTCTTAAAAAAACTAAATATGTCAAAAAAACTTTTTAATTTTTATGTTCATATTTAATTCCTTAAAAGAGATAAGTTCTATGCATTGGAATGATATAAAATGTGTTCGATTTTATGGTTGTGAGATTGTAAATCCCATATGTAGCAATTTATAATTGGGTCATCATGAAACTATCTAGGTCATTCTAGAGAGTATGAACAATTCAAAACTATTTTTTCTTTTTATTATTTGTTTCCCATTATGTAGCAAGCATAAACATTTTTTGCTTTTAGATATATATGAAGATACCTTCTATTTCCATTTTAGTGACATAGATGTCATATTCACAAGGCATAGAAAGTAAGTCAAAAGAAAATGATGAAAAAACAAAAAAAATTGAACAAATGTAAGTTTTTATTTATCTTTTAATATACTTGTCATCTTTCAATTTCTTTTACTCGTATATCATTTGATAAATTTAATTAGTTTGTTAGATAATATCATTTATATTTATTGATTTAATTAACTAGTTACAAGTATTTTTTTTTGAATCTAAAGAGACTATATAAGTTCTGGTACTTTACTTGATAGATGTACAAAAAGATATGGATCTATCATATTATTCAAGAAGATATAGATAACTTTTTCTTAATGAAAAAGATTACTTCTAGTTGTATTGTGCCATATATGAGGTGATAGATATTTTTATAATTTTTGCATTTCATAAACAATTACTATATGTTACAAGTTTCTAATAAAAACTATGGAATTTAATAATTTGCTTTGTATAGCTATTTGTACAACCAAATATAGAAATCAAAACTACTCAACATGTATGTCGTCATAACCCCTGGATAGATCTTAGTACACTCTGGATTGACTAGAGCATGATTAAAATTAATTGATTAAAGATTATATCATTGTTATGTGGATCAATTATTTCTAGCTCCTTATAAATCTAGGTAAATAGTTTTTTAAGAAAATTGATATTTTTGATACTAAGTTGTTGATCATTGTTATTATGTTTATAAGGAAATCATTGGTCCTTGGTGATTATTGAGCCTCATGGAAGCAAAGTATATTTTTGTAATTCTATTGGACATTCAACAGGAAATGAATTGAAAGGTGTTATTAATATGTAAGTATTTATTTCTTTTTATTTTTATAGTAGTTTGCCGAAATTATATCATTTACATCTCACACTATTATTATACTTGGTTAAATTAGTGTGCTCAAAATATACAATGTTAAAGGTGACCAAGTTGCAAAATAAAAACTTGTTGGGGAGTCTATTAATGTATATTGAGTTACACGTTCTTTTTAATAATTCATTAAATTAGATCGTATTTGTTTGAATCTAAAAAAATTTTTTAAATTCATTTTTCAAGTATCCTAAGCAACCATTAAGTGTTCAATGTGGATATTATGTCATCATGTATATGAAGGTAATCATTGAAAATCATATCATTTCAATTGATGAAAAGGTAGGTTATTATTTTATACTTGATTCATATAAGTTATACTTTTTATGATCTTAAATCTTTATGTCATGTTACTTAGTGATATTTTTTCTAAGTAACTTATGTATATATGTAGTTTGATGAGAAGAAAACTAATAAACAAGAAGAGATCAGCATCATGTACAAAGAAAGGGTCAAATACTTGCAAGGCTTCATTTGAAGAAAGCATGGAGAATCAAGTGTTCACATACTTCATACATACATACATACATACATACATATATATATATTATTCTAATTATTTTGAACAAGTATACTAAATAACTTTTTTGATGAATTGCAAAATGTTTAGGAGGATCCATGATTGTTAGATTTAAGAACCAACAATCATATCAAACATAACCATTTCCTATAAATTCTTTTTTAGTTTTTTTAAATCTTTAATATTATAGTAATTAATGATATTTTTATTAGGGATTTTGATTTTGATAATATTGATGTTGATCCAAATATACTATTAAATGGTTAAACTATTATATTTTTTTTAATATTTTCATTTTAGCATCAATAGACTTTTATTATTGTCTATCCATGTCCAACTTGGTTATATATATATATATATAAACACTAGAAGATTTTTTGCATATTTAGCTAAAGGTGATCAATTAGGTTGCTATAATTGATTGTAATATGAGTTTGTTTAAAATATATTATATATACCAGAGGTGGAGAATGAGGGAAGCCACTGGACTTTAGTTATTGGGGCAATGGTCATTGGATTGTTAATATAATCATTGGAAAAAAAATAATTATTAGCCTATTTTAATTTGGAGGTCAAGGTCAGCCCAAATAATAAATAGGTATTTTTTTTGGCTTGATTCAGCATGGTATATTTTATTCACCATGCCAAACTAGGCTGCCCAGCAAAACATTTCTAGCTTGGTCTAATATAACAAGCTAGTCACATCAAGTTGATGTTTTTAAAAAAAGACTGACAATAATAGTAATGTATTTATATAATAATGGGTAAAACGAATAACTAATTACTCACACACAAATAAACATACTTGTCAGAACATCCAAACATGAAATACAAATAATATTATATGGTATATGAATAATATTTCATAATATATCAATGTAATATTAATAATAAAAAAGATTTTTTAAATGTTATATTTCTTTATGCCGTTATTGTTATTTGTTCTCAAATTTTATCAATATGTTCATTTTAGGAAGCTCCAAAATAATTGCTTATGCTGAAGCTAGTAATGTCTTTTATTTTTTTTCTTTTCTTGATTTGTGTATTGAGTTAGAGGGGTCAAACATTTCATGTCGTGTTGGCATAGCTTAGTTTTTGGTGGCCTTGTTGAGCCACCATAATGTGTCGGGCACAACATAGTTTGGAAATCATGCCATGGCAAGTACTACATGACTCAATAATGGTCAGCCCGGCATGGCCTGCATGGCCCAAGTCTGGTTGGATTTGGGCTGGGTCGTGTCAAGTCTTGCGTTGCCATACCAAGTCAGGTTGAATTGGGCTCGGATATTCCAACCTAGGCCCTAGCTAGGATTTCAAGATTGACTCACACTCGACTCACCATCTCACCCCCACCCCCAATTGGTTGCAGAATTGTGGATTAATTATTTAATTTTTTTTACAAATTTTATATTATAAGTTACTCTTATGAGTTGCAATATTACATTATTTATTTATCTCACATAAATCATAAAAAATAAATTCATTAACACAAATGACAAAGTATAATAAATTCAAAAATAATAAAAAGAATACATCCATCATTCATCATTCAATCTAAAAATAAAATAAAATAATACAAAGTTATAACTCACAACAACAACAAAAATTAAAAATTATCAATCTCAATCATAATATTACAAGCTCAATCACAATGCCAACTAGTTTAAGTATGCAATTGAACATCATCGTGTAAGTGTCTAATGGCATCACTAGCAGAAGTAGTGGGCTCAACCTCTTCAAAGTCCCATGAGTCATCATTTGCTAGTAACTCCTCTGCTCTTATTCTAGCATGATCCCGAATGGCCAACCACAAATCCTCCCAATAGTATTATCAAAGCTCTTATTATCAATATGTGATAAGAATAAGCAGTAATCAGTATCTAAGTACCGGGATAGCTTGCTCCTATTCGATGGTTCACCCCTTCATTTCTCCCTCGCTAACTGAATAGAGAAGTCATCATCTCAGAATATGGCATCCATGTCTGTACTCAGAGCTTGGATACAACTATTACCATACCTAGTGTTGTAGTATGTAAATAACTCATTCAACTTTTCATGAATAAACCCTTCAAGTTGGTATTCCTAGTTCATGCATGAGGATATGTATGTCAAAATATTTTCTACCCCTTCCACCTTATTACTAGGTTGCATACATTTAGCCAAACAAAAAAGAGATAAAATGGTGGATTAGTATTTTAAGTACTTAGTTTTCATCTCTACAGCTAAATCACTAAATTTCATGATATCTCTAAGCTTCCTAAACATGCTACTAATATTGCATATGTACATAAGTACAATCCAAGTAGTGAGAGTATTAACTAGAATATATGTTCATTGTGTCATTAAAAATCTTCAAGAATTTCATATATGAAATTTTTGTATCCTAATCTCTATTGTCAATAATAAGTTCATCACTCTTATTATTGACATAGTCGGATATCATGTGTTCGTATACAACATATAACTCCAACATCAAGTATGTATAATTCTGATGGTGTCTCACATTACAATTTCTTTAGACCCACTAACAAACAAGGACTACTAAACTCCTATTGTCTACTAGGTATCTGAAGATATTTTAGTTAGTTACTTATTTTTTTTAAAGCTGAGTAAACAACCTTCATCCATGCTTGTGTTTTCATATCAGTGACATGGCACATGTATCTAATGTGTAAAATCTTTTTTAATGACTCATCTCTAGTGGTCCTAACAAACATATTAATGGCTACTCCATTATTAGATGCGTTATCAAAAATGATACCATATATTTTATTTTAAATATTATATTCTCTAAAGATTATTATCATACACTCATATATGGTCGGGTCATCATAATGATGAAGAAACTCTGAAAATCCTAATATCTTGTTATTTAGTGTCCATTTAGAATCTATATAGTGGGTAGTAAGGCATGCAAAAGATACATTGTTGCGACTAGTTCGGATACCAAACATCATGGACACCACACCACTATATTTCCTAAATTTAATAGTTCTTATTTATTTTTTTAACTTATATTATTTTAGTATGACATTCCAATATGTGAACCTAGGAATCCTATGATATGTAGGCAAAAAATAAGATTACATGATAGTGAATAACCTTGGATCCTCCGAAAATCTATTTGAAAAACCTATTTTGGTGATCAGTTTGGTCATGCCTTCCCTCCCTAACTTGATAAGATATTTGAAGGGGGTCAACATAAAAGTTGAACTAGATCCAACTTAAAAGAACCCACCACTTAGTTGGGTTTGCCAAAAATCTAATCCACCATATTTTTTTGGCTATAATATTCGACATGTCTCTTTAGGTGCCAACTCCCACACACACTCCTACAAGTATATATTTTCTTATAATACTTGTAATGTGTTGATTCTTGATTGATATTCCTAGTATTTTTATTTTGTATTATATTAAAGTAAGTCAAAATTATAGATATACTTCTAGTTGTTTGTTTTTTAGATGTTTGAGTTTGGGTTGAAACCATGAGAGAAAATATGGTTTCAGCCTCAGACCCTTCCATAGGGCTATCAATATTAAAATTATCTACGTTTACATTAATATTTATCTCATTATCATTAAATTCACTATTTGTCATTTTAATTTTTTTTAGTTTATTAATTATATTCTAAATTCTACTTTCTAAATTAATAATTATTTTAATATTAAATTATTAATACAAATAAAAAACTAAATAAAAAATTTAAAAAATAATACCCATTTATGGAATATTAAATATGGATAGGATAGAAAAAGTTACGCTAATGAGAACCTACACCACAGTTTGCTATCCATGTCCACACCCGAAAGTGAAGTTGAAACAAAAACAAATAGTAAAACTAAGATGAGAGTGAGAGTACGAGAGTATGGAGCGAGATTGAGAGAGAAAGAGGAGAGACATTATATAAATAAGAAAAAAAATATTGTGAAAAAATATTTTTTAAAATTTTTTGAATTTTTTTTAATAATTAAATGGGTAATAAAAACCCGATAGCCATCAAATATTCTACCCTAGCATTGGAAGTGCATCCACCGGCATAGATGAACTTAGTTTTTTTTTATTCTGAACCATTATGGCATAGGTTAGCCATTAGGGTTTGCTCAGTTCTAGAAGGTTAAGTTGGCTTAGGGTCAGAATTGGGCTCAGCTCGTGGAGGAGGGAGGGGGGTGCTAATCCTCCGCCAAACACATTGTGGATATTTTTATAAAATCATAACATGTAAAAGGTGAGGAGGGAACTCTATAACTTCTTTTTATTGTTAATCTTCTTATTCTTTCTTCTTGTTAATCTTCTTATTCTTTCTCCTTCTTCTTTTTTTCATTCAATTACTACTTTTATTTCTTTGTATTCTTATTTTTATTCATTTCTTTCCTTCTTCTTCTTTTAGTTCTTCTTCTTCTAATTATTATTTATTCTTCTTTTCTTCATCTTATTCATCATCCTTCTTCTTCTTCTTCTTCATTCTACTTCATCATCATCTTATACTTCTTCTTGTTCTTCTTCTACAACTTCTCTTTCTACTTCTTCTTCTTCTCCTTCAACTTCTTATTTTTGCTGGTGTGCTTCGACTTGTACTTTATATTCTTAATCTACTACTACTACTAATACTACTGATTCTACTTCTTATTTTTGCACTTTTTTAATTCTTCTAATTTTTTATTGATGTATTTTTATTCTTTACTTCTTCTTTATTCTTCTATTTCTTCTTCTTTCTTCTTATTATTTCTTATTTTTCTATTACTTCTTCTTATTTTTATAATATTTATCTTCTTCTTATTCCTAAACGTCTTCTTCTTATTTTTATAATATTTATCTTCTACTTATTCCTAAACGTCTTCTTATTATTCTTCTTTTTTTTTCTTATTTCTTCTTCTTGTACTTGTTCTTCTATTTTTTTATTATTCTATTTCTTTTTCATCTTCTTATTCTTATTCTTCTTCATATTTTTTTTCTTTCTTCTTCATTATTTTTTTACTTCAAATTCTTCATCATCATTAACTTTTTTTTTCTTGTTCAATTTTTTCTTTATTATTATTATTATTAGAATTATTATTATTATTATTCTTATTCGTCTTCTTCTTTATCTTCTCATTCTTATTATTATTCTTCTTTTTTTATCTTTTTGTTCTTTTTCTTATTTTTCTTCTACTTTTTTAATTTTATTCTTTTTTAATCTTCCTTTTTTTCTTTTTCTTAATCATCTCCTTCAATTATTATTATTATTATTATTATTATTCATATTCTACTTCTTTTTTTTTCTTTTTTTTCTTCTTCTTTCAACTTTTTATTCTTCTTCTACTTATTCTAAATTGTTCTACTTCTATTTCTTCTTATTCTTTCTTTTTTCTTCTTTCTTCTTTTCTTTTCTTCCTCTTGCTCTTATAATTATTCTTCTTTTCTTATTCTTATTCTTTTTCTCTTTCTCTTTCTCTTTCTCTTTCTTTTTCTTCTTCAACTATTATTTCTTCTTCTTCTTCTATGTTTTTCGTCGTTCTTCTACTTATTCTTCTTTATATTCTTCTTCTTTTTCTTTTTTTTATACTCCTTCTTCAACATCTTTTTCTTTCATTTATTTCTTGTTCTTCTTCTTATCCTTTCTTCTATTTCTTTCTTTTCTTTTTATGGTTCTTCATCATCTTTTTTTCCTT